>JADGKE010000110.1:0-12013 GCA_026954515.1 Cladochytrium tenue
GCGGAGGGGAAGGGAGGGAGATGAACAGGAGGTCGGGTGTCAAAGCCGTCCCCACACCTGGTCATGAAGGCCTTGCCACAACCCGGGCTCTGGCAGACGTAGCGGCGCACCTCGGCGGCGCCGAGGGTCGCGGCTGACGTCGACCGGCGGCCGCCCGTGGGCCTTCGGGTCCGCGTCGCGCTATCGCCGCCGCGCGCCAGCGGCGACAGCGACGGGGTGGCAGACAAGCTCGGGGATATCGACGATGGGGGTGCTACGATGGAGGCGGAAGGCTGGGCGGCCGTGGCGCTAGCGGTGTCGGCGGCTACGAGGGGCAGCTGGAGGCGCAGAGGCGGGGGCACGCCGGACGAAGCTTGCGGCGGCGAGGCCAAGACACGGGGCACCGCCCGATCCACAGTGAAGGGCGAGCCAGAGGAGGGCTGGCTGGTCGAAGTGGGGGCCGCGGGTGCGACGGCGGGAAGAGAGGGCGGAGCTGGGATGGACGTTCTTTGCAAGAAGTCGATGAGCGTCGGAAGGGCTACTGCAGGCGATGGCAGGCAGGCAAGCTCATCCGTGGTCCTGCTGCCTAGGTCGCCGACAGCGGACGCAGAGTACTCAACGACAGACACATCGGGGTCTGCGGCAGATAGGGTAGGCGGCCTCTGATCCGGGGTGGGCAAATCGGTCACAACTGACAGGCGCCGCGCCTGTTGCTGCAGCTGGCGGAGCTGCTGGCGGTTCAGCTCAGGAGACGAGCTGTAAGCGGCAGCGGCTGGGGCGCCGATGGAGCCAAACTCCGGCTGAGCGTCGCCGGTAACTCCCGCGAGAGGAGCCGCCTGTGCCATCCGGACAGGCGGAGCCGGCCAGCTGAAGCCGGGAAAGAGAGGGAGGAGGGCCGAATCCAGGGGTAGAACCGGTGGAAAGAATGGGAGGGACGGCGGTGCACGCGGGCGCGGTGGTGGCGGCTGCGCCGGCAAGCCTCCAAAGAGGGCTTCGATAGAGGTGCCGCCCTGGCCGGAGCCGAGCGCGTAGCCAGTTTGGTAGGCGAGGTCATGCAGGCCGCCCAAGGATGGGCCACTGCCGGCGGCGGCCGCAGAATATTCAGCGGCAGAGGCGGCGACGACAGAGAAGTGGGATTGTTGTGCCGAGGGGGTGAGTGGCTGCAGGAGTGATGTAGTGGGAAAACTGTAGCCAGCTGAGGCTGCTGTAACTGCCGAGCCTCGGTGGGCGTACGGGTGGACGGCTGCTGGGTAGGACATGGGCGGTAGCGATTGAGATGCTTCGAGCTGCCAGGCCGAAGACGAAGTTTGGGGTGCAGTGGAGCGGGAACGGGTCTGAATAGAGCGGTGCAGATCAGAGTCGGTTGAAGAGGAAGAAAAGTTCTGGCTGGCGGTGATGGTGCGCGAAGAGCTAGGTCTAGTTGCTGATGGGGAGAAGGAATTGCCGGTGTGAATTGACCTAGAACTGCTGCCGTTGATGTTGATGTCGTCGTTGTTTCCGCTGGTATTTCCGGCGGTGTTACTGTTTGTGGAAGAGCTACCCTGGACGTCGTCGCTGCTTTCGCTGCCGGGCGCACTTGGAAGTCGAAAATGCGAACTGACCATCAGCCGAAGGAAGGTGAGGCACACGATGGTCGGGCCAAGCGGGCCAGGCGCGTTAGCCCTGCGGTCCACGTGGTTTCGTCACCGAAGTACGACACTTCACAGAGGTTCAGTGACCGTCGAAGGGTGGTGGTGGTGGAGTTCAGTAGCAGGGGTTTCGGAGGCACCCCGCAAGCGACGAGAACGGTGGGTCTATTCGGGGCACGCGTTGGTTGACACAGGCGGTGAAGATGAGGGAGGAGTATTTGAAAGGGGAGGGTGCGGTGGCGGAGAGAAGAGGGCGAGGGAGAGAGAGAGTGAGAGGGTACGAGACCGGGGGTGGGTGGTGTGGGAGTTGAGCCGCTGAGGGGTTGCTTGGTGCTGCTGGGGTGTGTGTGTGTGTGTGATGAGGGGGCGGGCCGGCGGGGCAAGAACTGCCACCACCAACAACCCACAAACGGATTTGAATGTGCAACCAACTGCATCAAGTGAGTTTGTGTGACTCTCCCCTCCGCGATGAGTCTTGCTAGTCGCTCCCTCTGTCGACCGGTCGCGGGTACAGATGGGAAGGAGAGAGGACCTGCTCATAGTATTCGGTGTGTGTGACATGGTGGAGTGTGTAACAGTAGTTAGTTCCCACCAGCCAGCCAGCTTGTCTGCTACTTACTTGGCCGGAGATTGGACAGCCAGTCCCGACCCCACTTGTGGGTAGCGGTGATGCGCATGGGTTGTGGGGGGGCCATGGTTGAGCCAGGAGTCCGACATCAGGGTCCGCAGGCAGACATACAAAAAGAGTCCAACGACCAAGAACTCGGCCTGCACCCCGCTCGGCAAAAAACCGATAGACTTTAGCACCCGCCGGTGTCTTAGTGGGTGGCGAGCCTGTCCTCAGCCGTGCGCTCCCTCTCGCAAGCCGGAGGCAGAACATTTTGCCTTCCAACAATCGGAGAAGTCAAAGGAGCCCACCTGGCATCGCTAACAGACCCTTCTTATTTAATTGTCCACTGCAGTCTGAATACATACACGAATCAATGACGTCATCGCATCTTCAGGCCAAAGGGATGTATTGCTCAGCACCACTGAAATTTTGGGCACAACTTAGATATTGTATCGTCATGGGGGAGGTAGGAAAGGAAGGACGGGGAGACGGCGTTCAAGAGCCCCGAATTTGAAGTGGCAAAGGTGGCGGCGGAACCCAGGCTGCATAAAACTGGTTCCCTCAGACGGTTGCGCGCCTTGACGGGAGGGCAACCAAGGCACCAACCACGTGCAGCAAGTCGTGCCTACGTGCGTGTGTGCGCGCGAGCCCGCGCGCGTGTGTTGGCATTTGCATGGCGAGCATACGTTCACTCAACAGCCCAGAAATTGCACCTCGCTGTCGTACAAACTGCCCTCCAAAAAAAAACACACAAAAACCTGTGTTATAAATACGCTGAGCGGAGGGGGAGGGGAGGGGAAGGATAAAGGTATGGAGCGGGTAGTAACGGGAGGGCAGAAAGATAAAATAACTCTTGCGTGTGCGTACGTACACGCGTTCATGTAGCAGACCCAATGCAAAGACACACACACACACAATCTCTCTCCCTCCCCCTCTAAAAACTTCAATCACAGAGCGAGCAAACAAACCGACCGACCACCTTAGACAACTGTGACCAAAGCTGGCATTCCAAGACAACCTCGGGCAGAAGAGCAAAAACGATGATAAGGGATTTGGTGCCGCGATCAGAGACCCACGGTAGTGACCTTCGGCCTAGCCAGGGTCTTCCGCCCGCACGCGCATGGCGAATCGCATCCCTTGGCGGGCAAAACACCGTACAATCTCGCTTGGCTCCACGGGGCCTGGGTAGGAAGCCGACGGCCCATACACGCGGAATCGCTCCGAGGCCACGGACAGGATGGAGCCGGCGTTGGACCCGCTGGCTATAGTTTGGCCGAATCAAGATGGCGCGGCGTTTATGTGATGAGCACAAACACAGTAAGCAAGGAAAGTGCCGACGAAACGTGATTGCAGAAATACCATTTACACTAGAGAAACGAGTTTGGGATATCCGACGTTGAGAAGGATTGCGAAAGGAACAGGCTTGTCAGCTGCTTTCAAGTCTATGTTAGATGCCCACAAAATCAGCCGAGATAATACAGTTCAGGGGAAAGTTGAACCACTGCACATACCTTGGACATTCGGGTCGAAAACCGGCGGAGGGATGGTAAAAATATAGGTGTTGGATGTGTTCACTCACTTTGATGTGTCAAAAACGGCGAAGTATAAGGCGAACTCGCCCTCCTCCGCGACACAGAGCTCCGGAAATACAAAGAACATGCCCTTCCTGCTGTTGTGATCCCTCAGGATGTAGCACGACGACACCAGCGTGCCGTGGAGGATCTGCGTGAACTGCGGCAGGTCCAGGGCTAGGTCGCGGGAGTCCTGCTGCTGTGCTGGACGCGCCACTGGGCTGTCAGCTGAGCTCCCTCCGGCAGGCGAGCCCAACGAACCGCTCATCATTGCCCCCAAAGGCGGCACGATAAGAGGGGGTCGCGGCAAAATGGGAGGCAAGCCCCAGCGGGGTGCAGCTTCTGTGGCCTCGGCGGCCATCGCTGCTGCCGGTGCCAGTGTCGGTGTCGAGGCCGACGCCGCGGTGGAGTGGAATGGGGGACCCGGGCGCTGAGGCGCCACCTGCGCCGTCGCGGCGGCGGCCTGCTTTTGTAGCGGCGGGCCGATGGACTGAGGGTCGCCCGGATCCGGAGAGGGCGGGGCGATGGCCGGTGCCTGCGGAGTTGTTGGGCTAGGCGGCCGCGCTGGTCGGGGTTGCTCAACGGCGGCGGCAGCGGTGGCGGCCAGGCCGGCATCTTCGTTGGGAGTCGACGCGGATGACACTGGGGAGGAGTCTGGGTCGGATCCGGTGGCAGTGGCAGTGCTCGAGCTATGCGAGTCCGCCGCGGCTCGGTCGTCCGTGAACTCGGCCACTTCCCGGGCACTGGAAAAAAGGGCCGGGAGTGACGGCGAGGGGAGATAGAAAAGGTGGCGGTGAATGATAGTGGGAAGCTATACGGCATACCCAGTGTGTATGGTCGCAAACGCGATGAGAGAGGCGGCGATTCCAAATGTGGGGTCGGTCGTGGTAACTTGCAAACTGGAGTGAATCCGTCAGGCCCACCTTGAGTCACGCCACTCGCTCCCTTCACCGCCAATCTTCCCCCACGTAATGCATGCGGCGCTCACATTGGCGGAGGATCAATAAAATGTCGGGTTTTCAGGTTTGTACCGGATCGCTTCGCCCGCTGCGGCTGCTGCACAATCGCGATGCGCAGTTCCGTCCGAGGGGGCATGACTGTAGTTTTGAGGCGTGTGCCAAGGGTGAAAAATAGACGTGTTGAGAACCACCCTGTATCGCGCACAACGGTGGCATTCGAGTTATGTCTGAGTTTCCCTGCCAGTATCCAAACACAATGCAATCGGGGCTTGCCTTTGAGGTTCCCGATCACCCTCTAAGCTGCAGATGCCAAATTGTGGTGATGTTGTTGCGCTGCTGCCGGTGACTCAAGAGACGTTGGCGTTGGCGGTGTGGCTGCTGCTGGATTGGCAGAAGTGGACAAGGTGTGAGTGAGGAGGAGGATGGCTGACTGTCGGTCGCTGGCTGTCTTGTGTTTTTTTTTACAATGGCGGAAGTGGCGCCGATGGTATGGTCTGGGGTCGAAGGGCGGCCACGAGGCGGCCGGCACTGTTGGCTCCGCGCGGGCGATGGCGGCGGGGGCGGTGTTCGACGGTTGGGTCGGTAGATTCGGGGAGCAGGGTAGGCAGACAGGCAGACGCCTAGGCACGCTGGCTAGCTGAAAGGCCCACTGGCATGCAGGCAGGGTGGCCTGCATCTAAGGTTACGAGGGGGAGGCAGACAGGCATGCAGAAGGTCGTGGCACGATCCATCAGTCAGAGCAAGTGTGTTTGAGTGCTAGCCAGGCTGACACCACACCACACGCAAGCAAGTACGCCGCTCCCGACTGATCGCGGCTTTTGTCAAACCAAAGAGCGCCAGAGGAACCGAAGACCACGCAACACTGTCGGAGCCGTCCGGGATCCGACTTTTAAGGGCGCGCCGCGTGTGAGCACCACTAGGTACCTTTTTGATCGATCCGGCCGTAGCTCCCGTCGCACAAGTGGCGCAATTGAGTCATTAATTTTTTTGTACCACTATGCAATGGCCTTCCTATATTTTTGGAAGTTCAACAAAATTCAGCATTCCCTTTTTTTTGATGAGGCAAAACCCCTCAGAACAGGTCACATGGATTGATTGGATGGATATGGAAGGACAGCAAAAAGACACCTCTGGAATCGGCTAAACTGGCTGGCTCAAGCTGACTGACTAACTGACCAGCTGTCAGGCATCCCATTCTCTGTGTCTCTCTCTAACGTACTATGTCTGTCTCACTGGCTCACACACACACACACACACTCTCTCTCTCTCTCTGTCTCTCTCTCTGTCTCTCTCTCTC
Organism: Cladochytrium tenue; assembly: GCA_026954515.1. Taxonomy (NCBI): domain Eukaryota; kingdom Fungi; phylum Chytridiomycota; class Chytridiomycetes; order Cladochytriales; family Cladochytriaceae; genus Cladochytrium; species Cladochytrium tenue. The sequence goes on from JADGKE010000110.1 coordinate 6,045, forward strand.
TCTCTCTCTCTCTCTCTCTCTCTTTCTCACTTTCTCACCTTTCGTCAGCCCCGCCTGGCAGTCCAGTTATCTGCTTTTATCTCACCGCTCCTCCGTGTCCGGCCAGCCTCGCATCTTCTGGAACAGATGATGCCTACCTCCGGCGCCGCCGCCCGCCCGCTGCTCCTGCTGCCGCGCGTCCCGCCGTCGTCGCGCCGGCTGCTGCTTCCGCCACCGCCGCTTGCCGTGGCTACAGCATCTCGCCGTTGCCTTGCCTTCGTCGCCGGCGCTCGGGCACCTCCGCCAAATCTCCGGCCGATCCGTTTTCCTCTCTCGCCTCGTCACACGCCGCCGCTGAACACGCGCTTGTCTACAACGACGACCTCGGCCAAGCACGCCACTGTCACAAAGCCACAGTCCACCGGCTTCGCTCCTCCCCGCCGCCCCACGACTGCCACCGCCGCCGCGTCCACCGTCGCCACGATCATGGCGGACCCTCGCGTTAGCTTGCCCCAGCCGCCGCAACCTCCGCGGGCGGCAGCGCCGCACCGGCTGCGGCCGTACGCGGATGCCAGCGTGTTCACGCTGCTGAACTCATATGCGGTGCTGCAGCTGTGCGCGTTCCGGCCGCTGGTCGACTGGTCGGACGCGCTGCTTGGCCTGGCCGCGCGTCTGAGGCTGTCGTGGGCCATTGAGGCCGTCATAAAGCGCACCTTCTTTGCCCACTTTTGCGGCGGCGAGGACCTGGACGAGACAGTCGGTACCATGCGCCGCCTCGAGGCTAAGGGCATCGGCTCCATCCTTGACCTCGCCATGGAGGCCGACGAGACTGGCTCCGGCGGCGGGCCTGCACCGGCCTGGACGCCGAAGTCATGCGACGCCCACGCCGCCAGGATGGGCGACCTGATGCTCGAGGCTGTGAACGTCGCCTCCAGGTCCGAACTCTCATACCTGGCCGTCAAGGTCACTGCCTTCGCACCGCCAGTCCTGTTGGTCAGCTGGTCGACTGCTCTGTCGCGCGCTCGCGAAGCCTTCCTGGAGGCCGCGGGGATCAGCGGCCCGTTGACTCAGCCTGACTCACTCCCGCACCAGCGCGTCCCTTCGGCGAAATTCAAGGAGTCGCTCAGCTCTCGCTTTCCCAGCCTCCGCTCTGATGGCGCTACCCTCGATGCCATGGTTTCGCGCATGGAGGTTGAGTCTAAGTCTGCGGGTGCTGAGGCAGACGGCTCTATCGATTGGTTCGGAGTCACTCGCGTCGCGTCGTGGACCAACCTTAACTATGCTCGTGCCATGATGGCCAAGGCTGAGCTGGCCGACCTTGTCCCTCCGGTCCTTGCGCACCTCGATCGCCTCGCCGCGGGTGCAAGCTCAAGTGGAGTCCGCCTCATGATCGACGCCGAGCAGACCTACTTTCAGCCTGCCATCGACGACGTCACCAGGATCCTAATGGCGGGGTACAACAAGGGCGGGTCGTCCGCATCGCCCACCCGCCTCCCCGTCGTGATCTACAACACGTACCAGATGTACCTGCGCGACACGTACGGCCGCCTTGCGGCCGACTTGGACGGCTTTAAGCGCCTGGGGCTTCCGTTCGGTGCCAAGGTCGTCCGAGGGGCCTATATGGATTCGGAGAGGAGGCGAGCGGCCGAACGTGGCCAACCGGACCCGATCCACCCCAACGTCGACGCGACCCACGCGGCCTACGACGCGGCGGTTGGGCTTCTGATCTCGCACGCGACCACGGTCGACGCCCCCGCCGGAACGCCGCGCGTCGAGCTTGTCGTTGCGTCCCACAACAAAGCGTCTGTGAGGAAGGCTGCTTCCCTTCTCAAGAGCGCCGGTGCGTCGACCGGAGCCGGGTCCAGCTCCAACGTCCCGCTTGTGGCTTTTGCGCAGTTGATGGGCATGCAAGATGAAACCTCATGCACTCTTGTTGAGGATGGGCTGAAAGTATACAAGGTTTGGCTCCTCACTCACATATCACCCTCTATCTGTTCCCTAACGCTTCAATTCATCCCACACCTACAATTCATCCCACACCTAGTACGTTCCTTACGGCCCCGTCAAGGTGACTATTCCGTACCTCTTGCGCCGCGCAAAGGAAAATTCGGCGGCCCTCGGTGGAGCAGCCGAAGACAGGGCCAACCTTCTTCGAGAACTCAGGCATCGCATCGGGTTCGCTTGAGCTTTTGCGTTTGTGCTATTGTCATAAAGCAAATATATTAAGCATGCGCCCACTCTCTTCCATATCGAAATTAGAATCACAGTGGTTAAGTTAAAAAAATGTACGGAGAAGAGGGGAAGGAGAAGTAGGGGGGAGGAAGGTTCAAAGGTCCAAAAAGAAGCTATCAACACATTTGCACTGCCGCCCGACCCGCCGCGTCAATTTCGTCGAGGATATCCGACTCCCATAGTCCGTTCTCGTAGTCCACCAGGCCATACCGCGCCAGCGTGTCGCCCCACGCCGCGACGCAGCGCGCGAGCAGCCGCCACTCACCCGCATCGAAGGTGGCTTGAGATGTGCTGCCGGCGGCGGCAGCGGCCGAGGCGACCAACTCCAGCCACGCACCGTTTAGGGCGCGCCAGAAGCCAAGGCGCGCGGCAGCGGGCGCGTCCTCGCCGGCTAGACCCAGCGTCTCGCAGCCGCACGCGGCGGCACCCGTGGCGGCGGCTAGAAGTGCCAGCGCGGCGCGGGGCCGGCCAGAGCGCGCGTGTTCGGCCGCCTGTGACGCGCCGGAGGCGAGCTCGGCGAGGGCCACCGCGGCTGCTGGTTGTGCAGCTGTCGGCGGCGGAGGGAGGGGAGAGGGGGCAGGCGCTGGTCTGGAGAGTGGTGGTCCTGGCGGTGGGGCGTGCAGGGTTGCTGCGGGGTCGGATTCGTAGAAGACCTTCGCGAGATGTCGTTGCGGTGTTGGGTTAGCCGTGTCGAGTGGGACGGACCCGCGTGTTATTTTTGGGGGAGGTACCGCTGGTAACAGCGATGTGGTTGTAGGGGTCCGAAGTGATACGGAGGGCCGACTGCTGTGCGGTGTCGGTTTTGGTGTCACGGCGAGCAAGTCCAAACCCGTGTGAGGCTGGTGGAGGGGCTTTGGGTCGAGGATGTTAAGGAGGTCGTAATCCAACAGTTGGCCATGACCAAATAAAGGGTGGTCGATATCGATTTTGGAGCTGTTGAGGCACAGGAAGAGGTCGGAGTCCACATCAAAGGGCAATTCGAAGCTGCCTTGGTTTTGGGAGTCGAGGTGGACTGAGCGGTCAAGGCCAACGTCCGTCCCAGACATCATCTCTTGATCCTGTTCAAACTCCGGCTTTCTGTCAGAAATTGGCCAACAGAGTCGTCTTTTCCCCACCACACAACTGCACTATATCAGAAAGGTAAGCCGTAATAGAACTAAGACAGCTATCGCTTTTGGCTTCATTAGGTACACGCGAGATTTAAGGACGACCTCTGTTGAAGCAGGTAGTAGAGAGGAAAAGGTGCCAGAAAGGCCGAGCAACCTCGACTGGAAGGTGCAAAGACACCATAATGAGAAAAAGAACGCCGTGTTTTCCGTCCCGATCATCTTAAAAAGCTCGATCGCACATCGTTGCAATCCCTCCCGCTCACTGGTTCGTGTCGAAGTTTTCCCTGTTGAAACCAAAAAGAACCAAAGTTAGCGCTTCGGCGGCTGGTATGTGTCTGCGCTATCGACTGGTCCAAAAAAACTCACACAAGGTCGGGGACCTCGTCGTCATTCTCAGCGGCCGGGGTCGCGCCGGACGCGGCCTGCTGTGCCTGAAGCGCCTCGGCCATCCGTCGGAGCTGGGCTAGGGAGTCGGATCCCATCTGGTTGAGGATGCCCGGGACGAGGTCGGTGATCTCCTTTTGCTGGGCCTGGCCATTGATGATGAAGATGCTGGATGCGAGCGAGGCTTGGACTACACAATCCCCGAAGTGAGACGCGATCGAAGTAACAGTTAATTACAACGCGCACCAAGAATGGGCACTCGGAAAGGCATCGGAGGAGAAGAGAGGCAAGCATGGCGATGGCGGGGAGAGGGATGAACTCACCCCTGGGGGTGGGAAAGTGCAGGACGGTGCCATCGGCTTTAAACATGTTGACCTCCTCGATCCCGCCGACAGGCTGGGGGTTGAACTTCTTGAGCGTGGCCTGGAGCTTCTTGTCGTCGGCTCCGGACGACTTGACGACCTTCTTAACCTTCCGGCGCGGGGTGCCCTTGCCGCCGATGCGGGCGGCCGCCTGCAGCTTCGCGAGCTTCTCGGGGTTCATCTTCCGCGGGGTTTTGGAGGCGCGGGAGGAATGGGTGGGAGAGATTCTGAGTCAGGTGGGGTAGGACCAGTACAAACAAGCAGCAACAGGTAACAGAATTAAGTAGTCAACCTTACTTTTCCTTCGCGGGTGGGTGAGATGCACGGTCCTTGTCAGAAGTTTTTTCTCCTCAATGATTTACACAGATTAATCAGACAAGTCTGACATACCAGTGGTTTTGATGCCACAGTCTGGCAAGCCACTACATGTTTGTAGGCCTGGTTGTCCAATTAGCATTATATATACATACAGTACCCTAATGAAAGGTCAATTTAAACCTTGAAGAAATTTGTGTCAGAAATTAGGTGCTGAGGCAAATGCAGGCTGAGGAGATGAGTCTTCCTCTCTTGTTAGGTTGAGTGACCTCTTCGGCAGAAAGTAGAACAAGATTGTCTACTTGGATATATCAGGTAGTCATCCATGATTGGTTCATGTGGTCAGCAGGCAGCAGCATCCTCTACTCCTTGTACTGTCTGGACAAGGACTCAAGTTTCAACCGAATATCACTGCTTGACATTTTAGTACCACTCAATGTTCTGGCAGGGGTACAGGCTTGAATCTCTCTTACATTGTGCCTAAAATTTGGAAATTGAACACATGATATCAAGTGCTTATTGTGATATGGGTGCCTTCCAGGTGATGGCAGACAAGACCACCTCACCAACATTATCAAGGATTGACTGTGCTCCGTCTGTGGCTCCCAGTACTTGGAGTCTGGTTCATACCATGCTACTTTGGAGGGGTTCATGGCTATAAAGTTCCACCCTTTCCAGCCAGTGTCTCCTTGTACTACTGCTCCTCCTGAAATTGAAGCTGGCACTCATGCTGCTGCTGCTGGACAGACCACTCTGCTTGGCAGGCAGACCTGGCCAAGAACCATGGCAATCATGAGAAACACCAAGCCTGCCATGACAAGGCTCTGCTCAAAAGTGCCACCCCTGGGGTTCCACCACTGGTCCTAATGAGGCTGAGCTGAAGAGGCAGATGTCTGTCACTATAGGGGAGGCTTACCCTTCTCATCAGAGGGTTGAATGGCAGCTGGGAGTTCTTCTTCTTCGTCTTCCATCTCAGAGTTGCCAGATGACTCCGCTGACTCTGCTGGGCTTACTAAGTGGCTGGAGGGTGGAGTTGATCCTACCCTCTCTTCTACTGCTCCTTCTGTCACTTTTAACACTCCTGCCCATGCCCTGATGGCTCACCCTTCCCACACTGGGGAGAAAGAGGGAGAGAAGATTTTTCCTTCAGAGGGTACTGTTCTTGCTGCAGAAATGCAGAAACTCCTCTCTCTTGATGTTGATCCTGGCTCCACTCTGACCCAGATGGAAATAGACTCTTTGCTCCCTTATTTTTGGCCCAGTGTCATAGAGTCTGCTGCAAAGCAACTCTGTAGCAAAGATGCTGCTGCTTCCTGCACAGCTTCTCCCACTTTGACTCCTGTAGCTAGCTGGGAGAACCACAATGCAAAGTACTGCAGAGTGGGAACAGAATTCTCACACTTGAAGTTCTGTACAGTGACAGATGAGGAAGTTGCTGGTGCTAGCCACAACTTGGACAGTTGCACTCCATTCTGTCAGAATCCTGGTGAAATCCCAGTTTTCCCTCCTACAGAGACAGAATCAAACTGGGTTACCTATCACCCTCACAAAAACACATGCTTTGCTTGGAGATCTTTCCTCTGGCATT
>JADGKE010000111.1:0-11987 GCA_026954515.1 Cladochytrium tenue
GCCTCTAGAAGCCAAGACCAAATTTATATCATAGCTGTGCTTGTAGCTATTCAGTGTCATGGACCGTGAAACCCTAAATGTGTAATTAGGCCAAGTAGGTAAGGTAGGTAAATTAGGTATAGAATGCATATTAGGTAAAGTAGGTAAATTAGGTATGGGTTGGTAAGGGTAGGTAAAAGTAGCCAAGTAGGCAATGGTTGGTAAATGTAAGTGAGTGTATATTGTATGAAATGATATGAGAGGTGGGGCTTGGTAAGGTAAGGGATATATGTTATGTATTGTTTGGTATGGTATGGCAGGGTTTGGTATGGAATGGCATGGTATGGTATTGAATGGTATTGTACATGGTATGGTGTGGATTGGATGGTATGGTATGGTAGAGTATTGTATAGTATGATATGGTATGGTATGGTATGGTCAGGTAGAGTATGGTATTGTATGGTGTGGTATGGTATGGTATGGTAGGGTATGGTATGTTGTAGTATGGTACAGTATGGTACATTATCGTACATTGTACGGTATGGTATGGTATGGTAGGGTATGGTATGTTATAGTATGGTACAGTATGGTACATTATCGTATATTGTACGGTATACCACCGTACAGTACAGTGAGGGCCTATCGTACCATACATTTTGTTCTATCAGACATAGGGTTGGCTAGGTTTGTACAATACGACCCTAACCCTAAGACAACATTTCTACCATCTTCCAGTGTCACCAAAGTTTTCTTGGTCAATACTGGAACAGCGAGATGTGAAAGATTAAGAAGGAAAGACAAAAAAATAATCGGGTTCGGGTTTAAGAAAGGAGGTGCAACAATAAAAATGCTGAAATCAAACCACAGACTGATCCCGAAACTTGATCATTACCTCCAATTTTTCTGCACCCGCAAAATATTCTTGACCGTAAAATGCCAAGCAGTTTGCCGACTCAAATATGCTTGCACGCTTTGGCCGAAAAGTGGGAAGCAGCCAAGTTCTTCTTGTCGCGAGTCCAGCACGGCGCAGCATCAACCATTGCGGCCCATCAAGTGAGAGCGGGCAGCTTGAAGAGGCGATGTTGTTTTGAATGGTGGTGTCGTTGGCCACTTTAGTCCACGTCGTCCACATGTACATGTTCTTTTTTTCCCAGTGAATCGACACACCACAGTAATCCACAGATTCAATTACCCGGCTGTCCGCACTGACTACAACAGCTCCGACTCCAAAACTATGGCCCTTGAGCACAGACTGCTGCACACCAGTTGCTGCATCCCACACCCTCACAGTCTCGTCAGTTGACCCAGACACAATCCAGCGGCCATCAGGGCTGACTGCAACTGCTGTGACTCCACCAGTATGGCCCTCCAGCACCGACTGCTGCATGCCTGTTGCTGCATCCCACACCCTCACAGTCTTGTCACCCGACCCAGACACAATCCAGCGGCCATCAGGGCTGACTGCAACTGCTGTGACCCATTTAGTATGGCCCGCAAGCACAGACTGCTGCATGCCTGTTGCTGCATCCCACACCCTCACACTTTTGTCATCTGACCCAGACACAATCCATTGGCCATCAGGGCTGACTGCAACTGCTGCGATTTCACGAGAATGGCCTTGAAGCACAGACTGCTGCATGCCTGTTGCTGTATTCCATATCCTCACAGTCGTGTCATCTGACCCAGACACAATCCATCGGCCATCAGGGCTGACTGCAACTGCTGCGACATGATCAGTATGGCCCTCAAGCACGTTTAGAACGGCACGAGAATGGCGTTCAAGCACAGACCATTCAGTATGGCCCTCAAGCACAGACTGCTCCACGCCTGTTGCTGCATCCCAAACACTCACAGTCTTGTCATATGACCCAGACACAATCCATTGGCCATCAGGGCTGACCGCAACTGCTGAGACAATAGTAGTATGGCTCCCAAACACAGACTGCTGCACGCCAGTTGCAGCGTCCCACACCCTCACAGTCCCATCAGCTGACCCAGATACTATCCGTCGGCCATCACGGCTGACTGCAACTGCTGTGACCGGACCAGTATGGCCCTCAAGCACAGACTGCTGCACACCAGTTGCTGCATCCCACACCCTCACAGTCTTGTCATATGACCCAGACACAATCTGTAGTCCATCAGGGCTGACTCTAACTGCATAGACCGAACCAGAATGGCCCCTGAGCACAGACTGCTGCACGCCAGTTGCTGCATACCACACCCTCACAGTCCCGTAAGCTGACCCAGACACAATCCATCGGCCATCAGGGCTGACTGCAACTGCTTTGACTGCATCAATATGGCCCTCAAGCACGGACTGCTGCATGCCTGTTGCTGCATCCCACACTCTCACAGTCTTGTCATCCGACCCAGACACGATCCAGTGGCCATCAGGGCTGACCGCAACTGCCGTGACCTCCTCAGTATGGCCCTCGAGCACCAACTGCTGCACTCCAGTTGCTGCATCCCACACCCTCAAAGTCTCGTCCCCCGACCCAGACACAATCCAGCAGCCATCAGGGCTGACTGCAACTGCTGTGACATGATCAGTATGGCCCTCAAGCACGTTTAGAACGGCAGGCCACTGCTGTTCTCTCGGAACAATCAAAGAGGGGATTGGAAACAATAGTGGCAATTGGGGTGCGTAGTGCTTGTAAATGGCGGTTTGTGCTGGTGCAAATGGAACTGCAGTCGCATATACTTGCAAGGCGGCGTCGCTGATGGGGGTGAAGAACATTCGAACAAGGCGCTGTAGGTCACACAGAAGATCGCTGATTATGGCGAAATCTTGCTGTTGAGGTGGGTAGACCTCCAAAAGTGTGCTTGCCACTTCATTTGCCAAGGATAATTTCGAGAGAAGTCCGAGTGCCTCGATCCAGTAAAGCAATTTCTCTTCAACGAAATGTGCGATCTTGGGAACAAGAGTCTTGCTCAGTTGGCTTTGCGGCGTAAACTGGGAATCCAGGCAGTGCCGGTTAAAATACAGTGTTGCATAGCGTAGATGCTCGGTTATCTTCGACTGTACGATGGTCGCAAAATTGGGAATATTTTCGTGAAGTGCGTCGATTGGAAGGTCTGTTTTGGTGGGAAAGCCAGAAAGCGGGAGAAAGTGGGACTGCAGTAAGCACACAGAGACTTTTTTATGGGAGTAGCTTGCTTACCAGCCATGTTGAAATGAAGAAGGTGCTCAAGGAGCTCGAGGCAGTTGACAGCCATCGTCCCTGATTGTGCCGTCAGAGACACTGAAAACCTCGGGTCGGCGCAGCGATTCTTATCTGTCAGATAATCTTTGACAGATTTGTGCGCAACTCTCAAGCACTTTGTACACGAGTCCGATATTATAATTGCATCCAGCTGTTGAATTACCCTCTCAACAGCTTTAACATCCCCCCGAAGCAGCCCTGCGATTCCGACAACGGTGAGAGGCTCCACTGCACAGATAATTACTGCCATTACACGGTAGAGAAGCGAAGTTTTCCCCTCCAGGTCCCCAAATATGCGCTCGAGCGTTCGTTTGTATAGCTCATCGATTCTGTTGTCACTTTGACTCGCTGACGGCAGGTTTTCCATCATGGTCAGCGATACTTGTTTATTTGCGGCCTCCGCCGACCGTTTGAGCTCGTTGCATGCTATCGATAGCCAAATAAATACACCGCCGGCTTTCCTGACCATGAGCGCCGGGCCGACCTCCATAGCGTCGTCTTCGGCAGACATATCCTGCAACTTAGCCTCTATGTAAAGTCTGGCGTCGTACTGGCTGTTTTCCTGGCTGGGTTCGAGTGTCTTCACGCTGAGGTGCTTGAACGCGTTCACGATATCCTCCTCCAGCCGCGAAGTGACGATGAATTTGACTTTGGGTGGAAGATTTCCACAGTATGCAGAGAAAACTCGTAATATTGCGTTTCGGCTGTTCACCACGCCGCACTCGTCGAGGGCGTCGACGCAAAGAACCACAGGCTCCAAACCCGGGTTTTCGTAAATAGCCCTTAGCGGGCCGAGAATGATTGCTTCGAAAACCGTCCCAATTGATTCGCCCAGAACATCCACGTCTTTCTCCCGAACTGCGTATATTTCGCGCGCAAATGCAGGACGCCACGAGCACAGGAAAAAGCAGAGTGTCTTTATAAGGTTGAGGTCGTCATTCCAGCTTTTGTCGTGCTGACAAAAAAATGTTCCGCCTAGGAGTTTCCGCTTTTTCAGATGCTTGGACACGAGCGCAGTCATGACCGACTTTCCGACCCCTGGACCTCCCTGCAGCCAAAGAACGCGGTTGCCTTGTTCTGGCATGGCGAAATCGAGAGTTTCTTTCAAAAGCCACTGCCTGGTGCCTGGTACGTAGTTCTTCATCAGAGCATCCTGTTGTGCCTCCATCTCACGATCAAGAGGCTGCAGCCAGTCACGGAGGGACTCCGCTGTCGTTTTAGGAAGCGTTGGCTGTACAGCAGGGCCCGGGAAAACGTAGTAGATCGGCCCGTTATGCACTCGTGCCGAGCCTGAATTTATCTGCGAGTCGATGGCGATCCTCGTGCTCGAGGTCGGCAGGTCAGCCTCAAGTCGCGTCGCGTTCGTGGCGATGGCAGCAGTAGCTGTTGTTGCTTGCAGCGAACCTACGGCAGGGTGATGGCGAAATGCATTCCTTGTAACCGCGTCCATGATTTCCTGGACGGCGGGTTTAATCGAACTGGGGTCCAACGGGACGTCCTGGCGATTGAAGAACATCTTCAGGGTGTCTTCAAGGGACATCGTGTCGAACCCGAGACTTGAGTTGACGTGGTATAAGCTGCGGCAAGAGCTGTAGTCCGACCATGACTCAAAGTTTTCCTGCACCACTTTGTTGATGCGTTTGCCAACCAGGACCGGCACCAGAGTCACTTGATCGCCTCGTGAGAGGCCTTCCTCGATTTCAACCAGAACATTATCAGTCTGTTTACAAAGCGATCATAAGTTTGTAGGGAACTGGTAAGACAACAATGTAACGACTGACCTTGCCTGCCATAAGATTCTCTTTCATCAGTTTCAGGGACTCTTGGCTAAACAGGTAAACTATGACACGACAGCGCCTGATGGCGGCAATAGATCCGTCCTTCCAGTCCACTCCTCTCTCGAGGCAGTATTCGTCGAAAAACACGCAGGTCTTCTCGTGTTGGTGGTCCTTGAGCAGCTTCTTCTCCAGGTTTAGCCAGATCTTCTCGGCCACGTCCCTGTCCCTGTCACAGTCGACCCGATACGAAATGTAGACGAGGTGGTTGCTCCCGGCGTGGTCGCTATAGGCACAGGAAGATGCAGGAGGAGCTGGTGCGCCAGTTGCCACATCTCTGCCTCCGACCATTGTGTAGGCGGCGATTTTGTCCACGAAGGCGGAGAAAAAACAACGGGTGGACGATCCTCAAAAAGGTGAGTCGCAGCTGCGAGACCGCCAGACAATAAAAGGGCGTGGCGCCAAGAGGCTGTCGGGGAAGGCGGCGGCTTTTGCAGGGTGACGTCTGCGGCAGTTGGTGTGGTGGCGCAGGCGAAGTAAAAGCACCGTCTTGGATCAGGGTGGTGAAAGATCAAATTACAGAAAGGCGCAGGACAGAGACTGATATGGAAGCGACCGAGTCCGACACAGGCGTTCACTGTGGCTGTTCAAACAATCATCACCGGCCACACAGTGAACGGTTGGGTTGGACTAGCCACCACGTGATCAAGCGCGAAAATATGTGCATGTGCGAAACCTGTGCAGCGCGGGCACGGGCGTGTTGGGGTACGCTCCGCTTACACCACCCTGGTCTTGGATCGTCCCGTCACACTCTGCAACCCACAAAAATTCCAATCATCAGGACACCTCTCTTCTTCCTTATTCCATCCTCTTCTCTTATCCCCATAATCTACTGGACCTTCAGAGCGATCTGCGGTCCCGTCCAAGAAACACCACGCCACGGGACGGTGCGTCTCTTCAAGATGGCCGCAGGCGTGTCTCGTCGACAGCATGGCTGCCGGCATAAAAAGTCGTCGCACGCAGCGGGAGCGTAGTCGTGTGGAGACAGCATTCAGTCATTGTACTTTATGAAGCAATCGAAAAGCGGGGCATGTTCCAAGGTCGGCCCGCCAGAGATCTGGAAGAGCATGTGCAAGAGCTCGCAGACGCTGCTTCCTCATGAAAAACAAACATGCATTGAATGCGCATTTTTTATTTATTTCAGAAGAGGACAGGAAGGAGCATGGCGGGTTAAGAGGCGGATCCTGCCTGGTCTAGCATTGTTGGGGGAAACCGCGATACTGCGACCGCGACACAGCTTTGGGGCAATAAGGCTGGCGGGGCTGCAAGAATCGTCGTGGCAGGTAGGGTACGGCTCTGAGCCATTTCCATTTGTTCGTCGAGTCGTTCGCCAGGATTAATTCAACTCGTGCCATCCACCTTTCTCGGTCAAATAGCAGTGGCTGCTGCTCCTCCTGGGCCGACTCCTGTGGGTAGATATTTTACGTCGAACCTTCTGTGCCAAACACAAACATGACCATCTGGCGATTATAAGGCGACAGCAGTGCCTCTTAATATTGATCTAGCTTTGACTGCATGGCAACCACATGATCGTCTGCGCCAACCGCTCGTTCGCCAAATCGAAGCCCCGGACTTTGGGGCAGTATCCTTTATTTACGTCTGATTCCTATTAGCCGAAGAATTTAATGGGCGCGAACAGTAGTCCATTTAAATCACTGCTATTCAGATAAAAGTCTGCGGCAGAACAAAAAGCACAGCTTCCTGATCAACGCCTCGAGGATTCGAAGGTGCCGCAGACATCTGTTCCGTCTCGTAATTGACAGGCCCATAAGGCATTTTCAATGCTGGCAAGTGTCCAGATAAAAAGTTTGGCAACGTTGGAGTCAGGGCGGGTCGAACGGTAAGTCAAACTTATCCACTCATGCGTTGCTGCTCATCGTCGTGAGAGAGGACAAGGGAGAGATTGTGGAAGAAATCATCCACCATGCATCCATCCCAACAACACAATCTTTGTTGCCGGAAATCGTTATCTTTGATATTTCACTTTTGGTGTTTTGATCACATTCCCCTTTTCGACTCTAAGGACTCTTCGGAAAATCATCTCTTAGGATTCAGGCGTTTGCAACTCGAACACCCTGAACGACCATCACCTGAAAACTCACTCAAAGAAGTAGATTTAGGTGATACCAGAACTATTGAAGCATTTGTGAGGGAAAACAAGACCTATTTAAGTAAAAAGGACTTTCAATTTTCTCTTTTCCTAGCTGTCAAGTCTAACGACACAGCTTGGACGCTACGTGAAAACGCCATTTTTGCCAAAGTGCGTGGTGTGAGAGAAAGCACTTTTTTGCATCGCGCTGTGAATCGAATCTATGTCGGCATGGTGAACTTGCTGCTGGAAATGAAAACCGATGTCAATCATAAGGACGACGGAGACTGCACGGCCCGCAAATAAGGGCCTTTAGCACCGCGAAGGATGCCATTATTCTCATATTTCCTTCAATCATATCAGTCAATCAATCCTCCACCTGTTTTGCTCACCTCCACAATTTCCAACATTCTTCTTAGTGCGGATGCTGATCCAAACACTAGGGGCCACGAAGGTGTCTCAAGGCTGCACCTTGCAGCGGCCGGGGATCACATCGAGGACGTTCTCTATCTACTCCGATGCGGGGTTGATACTTCCATGAGCACCATTTATGGACGGTCACTTCTGAGTCACAAACTTGGTCAAAACATACAACTGCATTTTGATGGGGCGTAGAGCGCGGGGCTACGCCACTGCAAACTGGTGCAGTGTGTGGGGATTGGAGATGGCGAGCAGAGATGTACCTCAAAACAGACTTGGTGACAATTGACTGTGTATCGTGTGTCAAACCTGAAGCAGTTAAATGTGAAGTGATGTGAAACACAGCCGTGAAACATAAAATGAGATGTGGCTGAGATTTGAGGTGTGGAGATGAAAGGAAACGTAAACAAAATGAGACGCCTAGGAGAGGGAACAAGGCGCCGAGTAGACAAACAGAATACTGAACAAGCCAAAGAGTAGAGTAGGGATTCATCAAAAACAAAGAAGAGGGATGAGTCCAACACAGACAGAAGCATAAGAGGTCAAAATCCCAACACATTTGACGTGGTGCAAAGCGCAAAAAAATAGGTAGAAAAGTCCTCTTAGCCACCCGACTAATCAAAGAAGCCCTTCCCAGAGCCGAAAATCGTGCCGTTCATTACTTTCGCATTACCGCGCATAGTGAGATTACCAATATGCACGCTACTGTTGCTTTGCGGCAGCAATGTCTGGCCCTTCCAGGCAGGGTCAACAGAGTCGCCATTGTGCATGAGCGCCATCGGCTCCATCACGATGGAGCCGATGCGAATCCCGGCTTCACTTGTAAGCTTGAGGCTCAAAGCCTTGTCCACCTTGTCTGCCAGCAGCTTCACTTGTGAAATTGCTTCTTCGAAACGCGGATCGACAAGCACGGGAGGGGTGGAAACAGTAGCGGCGGCAATCACTTCTGCATCCTCCTCTGCTCGAGCCGTCAGCCTGTCTTTTGGTGCAGGAAAGACACTCTCAAGTCGGTCAAGCAGCAGAGCAATGCCTTCAGTTAACTTGATGATGCGATCGTGATCGATAATCGCCCATTTGAGCAGCTTGACCAGCCCGGCCTTCTTCTGGCGTCGTACTGCCAGTTTGCGCATACGTTCGCACATGGAATTAAGTGGCTCGTTGACATCAAGATTCTCGTCCGTCGCGGCCGGAACTTCGTATTTTCGGGAGACCTTCTGGGAGTCTTGAAGCAGGACGAGGATTTGGACGAGCACGTCCTTGGCCACATCCACGTCCTTCGAAGTCGCAGAAGCACCATTGTTTAACTGAAGGCTCTCCGGGTTGTCTCCGTTGTCGATACCGACAGCGTCCCCCCAGCGTGACAGGCGAAGTTGGAGCAGGACGAGCACCAGTTGATTCGTCTTGACGTCCCTGCCGAAACTGCGGCCGACCTCGACGTAGTCGAAGCACTCGATGCAAGTGCTGAATATGGCTGCGATGCCGACTGCGCCGGAAACGATGCCGAACACTTCAGCCATGATCTTGTCAAAGTGATTTATGGATGATGCATTCAACCCAGGGTGATGTAAGCGGAGCGCACCCCCAACACGCCCGTCTAAAAATATCAGGCCTAAATACCAAATACCCTAGGTGCAGTTTCCAGTAAGATGAAGAAGTCTTTAGCTCGCGGCGTCTCTGCCGTCTCTCCCACTACATCGATAGCGAGGTCGCCTGGACTAAACTGACAGTTTTTCGACCATCATAGGCGGCGGGCAAGCTTTGCGCGAGTTCTGAGCAAGGTTTCGCGATCTCCTAGATGGTCGGATAATGGGATCCAATGGAGTTGCCATGATGGTCCACAGGGAGACAAGGACCTACATTTTCGCCTTTGTCGACAAGGTGCAGCTGCTGCTGGATGACCAGATCGTCAAAACGTCGTCCAAGAGGGGATCTCCTTACATAAAGCCGTTCGAAAACAAAATCAGAGACCACGACAGTCCGTCGTCTTCAGCTGCTCAGACAGATTCGACTACTTGCTTGGCCAGGTGCAAGTTCGTTATGGACCTCACCATCTCGGTCCCACGGACCTACTTGACGAATTCAACTGAATCCGGCTCGAAGGCTCGGCGTCGTCGCCCAGCAGACCCTGACGATCCAGCGGCAAGCTGAGGGAGCTTGCGTTCGATGCCACATAGCTGACGTTGCAGCCGAAGTGCGCCATCTTCATTACCGTGAACCCGGGTTTCGCCCGCAACCTCAAGGCACTGTTCCGCACCGTCGCCATGGTACCGGACTACACCCTTCGGCGAGATTGCCCTATTTTTTATTTGGCTTTGTGGAGGCGGGCTTCATGGCCAGGAAGATCTCGGCAACGTACCGGCTCCGCTTGAGCAGCTGTAGTTGCAGGACCACTACGAATACGGGCCGCCAAGCGAATGGAGAACGAACATGTAATTGTACTCCGCTTCACCTTCGGCGTCAACCAGCCAAAGTTCCTGTCGCAGGACGCCGCACTCTCCCGCTGCATTGCATCCGACCTGTTCCCCGACGTGCAGCTGCCCAAGCCCCATGAGCCTCGTGTTTGTGTTTGAGGTTATGTATCTTGGCGCTTGCCTGTGTGAGTGCTCAAATAAAAGCCAGGTAGGTTGGGGTGGACACCACTCGTTCAATTGTGGCTGAGAAACGGTCGATTACACGAACCCGGAGCAGAAAAAAGAGACCACGGACCTCTTTGTCTCGCCGTGTCTGCAATTGGTTCGGAAAACTGCAAGAAGCCGTCTTCTACTTCCGGCATGCTGGACAGCCTCATTTGACAACTTCAGAGGCGCGCAGCAGCCGGACGGCGACAAGGTCAAGGTCCCGAACGATGCGTCAAAGACAATGCTTCAGCGCCGCTTTGTGTTTTCGCTTGTCTGGTCAGTTGGAGGCAGATTGGGCTGTGCGAGCCAGTCCAAGTTTGACAGCCACCTGCGCAAACTCCTGGCGAGGTTGCCAGCACCGATGGAACTGCCGATACCCGCGGCTGCCGGACCGTGTACCCCCTCAAAATCCGTGTACAGATGGACCCTGTGGCTGCACACGATCGAGCCGGTCCCGGTCGCCGCCGACGCGCAGGTCAGCGAGATCACAAACCGAACAAGGACACGGCGAGGTACAACTACCTGCTGGAGACGCTGGTGCTACACGACCGGGCCGATCTGCTGGTCTGTCCGACCAGCACCGGCATGTCAGTTGCGAGGAGCAACTCGACCGCTTACAGAAGCTGCTCAGCGGCCGCGGCGGCAACCGATGTTGTACTGCAGCTCGATGTCACCCTGTACGAACTCGGCGGCGACGTGCTCGTCATCGCCTAGCTCGGGGCCTTCTCAGAGACGTAACGCCGACTGAGTCGCCGAATGGCCGCCCACGCCACGCCGGTATCCGTGTTCCGACTTATTCTCGCTCGGAAAGGAGCTTGGCGACCGTATCAAGATCCGCGCCTGGGCTATCACCGGACTGCCATCGGACGTATTCTTGTGCGATAACAGCATCGTGGGGGGCACTCGCGTGCCGCCGGTCTCGTTTGTCGTGCCGATGCCCACGGATGCAGCAATTGGGAGAAGATGTGAAGGTGGCGTACTTTGTCTTCATGTTCCATTCACAAAGCCTTATGGAGTAGGATTGGAGAGGGGGTGGGTAAAACAGTAAGTCCTGGGGCCTGTTCCATCCCTAAAACCTAAAAACAAGCCAATTTTCCTCTAAGCCTTATACTCAGGCCAATTCTACTCCAAACGCTACTGCCTGCGCAAAGCGCCGTGCCTTTCATTTCAATAACGCGCCACCCTTTTTCGAAGCACAGACTGGTGGAACCTACCGTCCGCTTTTGCTCACTGCCGCTCCACACGCTCCTAAATTTCCTTATCGTCCCCACCGCCCCATCCAAACAAGGGTTGTACTCGCCAGCGAGCACGGCCGCGTCTGGCGGCGACAGCAGTAGGGACACTGCCCCTACTTTAGCTGCTGCTTTCGTCTCGTTCGTCCACCCTCAAAACTCTAACGCGGCGACTTTTTACTTGATGGGGGAGAAAAACGTAGCACAGACTCAGGTTTAAATCCTTCCACGTCATGTCTCCCTGGCTGTTATTGCATTGACAATAATAGAAGAATATTGAGAAAATATCCCATTGCCCGTGTGCGCGCGTAGTGTTCGCCGCAGCGCGCCTCCAATTCTTCGTAGACGTTTCCTCATCGCAAAGAACAGTACCGCGCTCCTCACAAACTTGCGCAACCCAAGCAGACTTCAAAATTTTACCGTGCTTTGACAAGTACGCAGCAACATGCGAAAACGAGGAGGCGGCAAGGCCCAACTACCACCGGCACAGGAGCTGATCCCGGTAAAGTCGACGGAAGGCAAGTGCAGGCGGGCCGGGGTTGGGTTAAGGTGGGTTGCGGGGGATAGGGTTGTGTATGAAGGGAAGGAGAGCAGGCGGTGAGAAGGGA
>JADGKE010000112.1:0-11975 GCA_026954515.1 Cladochytrium tenue
ACTGCAATGACAGTTTCACTGTCAGCCATACTCTCACAGAGTGGTTCCTTAGCTTCAGCTACTGCTCAGTCAATTCCAATCTGATCGCACTGCAACTTGCATATCCGAGTAGGGAATTGGATCGCAATTTGAGATCCGTCTGTGCTGCCACAAACGGCCGATCCATAGGCCGGCAATCAGATCGGGAAAGTCACACATGATTCTGTCATGACTGAGGCTGACTAAGGCAAAGGAGACCAATTTAGCCCAGGATGTGGCTGAATTGGTTGAGCCACCTCAGTCAGCCACAGCACCCCTGTGGCTGACTGTTCCTGTCTGCAGCCCAGTGCTAGCACATCTTCTTGTTGTCTCAGTCTTAGCCACCCAAGTCTTGGCAGCCTAGCAGAGTATAAAAGCAGTGTGTTTTCCCTCCTCCAAACATCATCCTTCTCAACCTACTCTTGCCCAGACTTCTGCTCCTCCCTGCCTTACTGCAATCAAACCTGGTCCTAATCTCTGCCCCATCTTTCTGTGCCTGTCAGCTCCTAGCTCCACTCCCAGGCACTTCAATCCTTACTCCAAATACAAACAAGGCTATCCTTACTCCAAATACAAACACAGCCACCAGCTGTGGTGACACAAACCTTGCTGTTTATGCAGCTGTGGTGACACAAACCTCAGCCTTTATGCAGCTGTGGTGACACAAACCTCAGCCTTTATGCAGCTGTGGTGACACCAGCCTATTGGCTACCTGTGTGCCACATTTCAGCTCAATCCATGCAGTGAATGGACTGTGCAGTAGCCAAAGTTTGGCAACCACTCTGGAAGAGTCCTTTGCAGTGTGCTGAGCCCAGACTGACAGTGAAGACTGTCAGTAACATGTAAACTGACAGTGAATCTATCAGTTACAAGTGTGCTCTTCAACAAACATGCTGGTGTATGCACTCAAGTATGCTGCCCATGTCAAAAACAGGCTGTATCACTCTGGCATGGGAGACATTCCCTACAGAAGATGGTATGGACTGAATCCCAACCTTGAGCACCTGAAGGTGTTTGGCTGTTTGGAGTATGTTGGGCAGAACCGTACTGGACTGACAACTCTGTCCAGTCTGGTACCAGTCTGGTACTGCATTTACTGACAGTATCAGCCAAACCCTAGCAGCGGGAGTGCTGTGGCAGTGGCACCCACCAGCAGATGAAGGGTGGTTGGAGCTTCAACTGGGAAAGGAGGGCGATAAAGGTTTTCATAAAGGCCATTTTTTCTTCCAGATATGCTGATTTTTTTTTGCTAAATTTTATGTGTAAACTTTGGTATCATCTTGATACCTTAGGCTATGGGTTTACTGTTAATGTATTACCAAATCCTTCTAGGTGTTCCTAGAAGTCAGGTCCCCTTCAGAAGAGATAAAGTTGGAGCAGAGAGAATGAGAAAGCAAAAGTGGGCGAAAAAAATGCAAGGATAAAAGCATTTAAAAGGAAGAATCAGACCACCAAAGGTGAATAAGGCGAAGTATGGAACATGAAAGGTGTCAGGCTAGTAATAAGGACTCAGGAGAGGATGGCTGTGAGAACTGAAGGTGTTGAAGAAGGTGGTTGAGAATAGTGACACCAGTGAGAGGGTCGGGAAGCACGCCAATGTCAGGAAAGAGTTGTGAAAGGTGCACAAGTTCCCCTGAACACTCCAATGTGTGGAGGAGTGATAGAGGGGTTGTACAATGAATGCAAGGCTGGTGGTATGCCCCGCGGCTGACTAACCAAAGGAAGAGCGGGCGGAAAACCGGTCAGGAGAGTTCTGAACCAGAATTAAAGAAGGGGTGGTGCCGAGATGGTGAGGGTTCCAGAATAGCACCAAGGCGGGAAGTGGAAGTGCATTGAAGAGTAGTGAGGGCAGACATATGCCACTCTTGAGCCAAAACCTCAGTAAAATAGGCAGTAAAGTGAGTGCGGTGGGGCGTACAGACTAAAGGCGGGGCAGGGCGAACCAGGTTGAGGTCAGGGAGTGGACCAGTGATGTGAGGAGCAAGGAGAGGGTTGCATAGAGCAGTTTGAACTAGAGAGCTGTGGGTTGGTGGAGCAAGGTGCATGTGGCGGAATATGAGAGTGGTGAGGTCAGCTGGGTTATCACAATGGAAGAGGTGAAGAAAGTAGCGAGCATTCAGTGCGGACACATTGGTGAGAGAGAGCGGCAGAAAATGGTGGTACCTTCGGCTATTAGATGGTGATTTCGATTTCATCCTTTGCCTTTGATGCTGATGCCTGATACAGGATTTTGATGATACTTATCAACTGAAATATCAGAGGTGAATTCTGCTCCCTACCTTGCCTACCTTAAGATCACTACCCACTTGACCTGTGACACTTTCGGTTCAACTTTGGATGAGGTTCTGTAATCATTTTTCTCTCTTTTCGGTGTATTTCAGTGTCTATCATTGCTGATGGCTGATAGACTGGAAGTAATCCACCATATCATTTAAAGAAATCATCGGCATTGGTGGAGTTGACATTGTCACCGTGATTTAGAGACTTAGCTTTGATAAAGGAGATGCACGGTTTGAGTGGGAAGCAAAAAAGCCTTTCTTACTTGTCAATCCGATGTGGGCCGCACTTGGCTTCGGAGGGAGCGAGGCACATGACGGCCAGAACAACGCGAACCCAACATCGACAGTTCCAACGAAACCTATCGACCGCCACCCCAATGTGTTTGAGATCACATCAATAGACGCTTCTGCCGAAAAAGACCTTGCCTGGGTTGTTGACCATAGTCAGTCCACGGAAGGACAAACGTTTTATCTGCACCTTGCGGACGGTGGATTCACTTTTCTCCAGGTTTGCCCCCAGACTTCACAGACAAGAATTAAAGCTGAAGTTTCTTTTTCGCCCATTGAATTTCACTGAAAGGTTGTTTACTCGTCTGTTGGGTAAGCGCTTATTTTGCCACGTGTCACTAACAGCAGCTTTGCGAATCCCTATCAGAGTAAGCAACTCTGTGCAGGTCGGACACGATAAGCCTCTGGCTTTATTTTCCCCATCCTCAACCTGTTTTAGGTGACTGCACGATTTTATGGCGCTGACGGGGTCAAGCACACCAAGTCGCTTTCGCTCTCCAGTACGTCCTTTTCCGTCTCCTCTGATCGACTGTCGGTAGAATGCGAGAACGTGTCGTTGAAGCGCGACGAGGTGGGGAACTACCACATCCGTCTCGATTGCGGATCGGAGCTTCAATACGACCTCAAGTTTGTGCCTACCGACAAGGTCGTGAAGATCAACGACGGACTGTTTCCCTATATCCAGAACGATCCTTCCAACGGATATATCAAGGCTTCGTTTGCTCCCATGGCTGACGTGTCGGGAACCATTATCGTAAACGGGATCGAAAAGAGCGCTGTCGGCTCTGGTTTCTGTGTGAACGCTTTTCAATCGCGTCCCCAATGCGTTGGAAAGTGGAATTTTATTAATATCCAAAGCAGCAATAAAGATGGACTGCTGCTGTACGAGGTACGAATGTGGAAGTAATTTGGAATGTGCCTGACTCTCCAAAGTTTGAAATGCCCGAGGGTTACAATTATGATTTGGACATTGTAAGCCAAGGAATCATTACACGTAACGGGAAGACGATCGCAGTGACTTTGGATAACCGAAGTGTCCAACTCGACCGTGAGCTGGACAGCTTCAGCGGCTACAAGATACCCAAGGAATTTAAGGTCAGCATGACGGGCAAGACCTGCGACGGGAGCAACAAGGACGTTCGCGTTGAACTTTCCCTCAAGCCCATCAAGTTACTCGACAAGATCGATGTGCTGTCCGAGCTTCCGTGGATGCTGCGCACCATCATCCAGACGTTCGTGACGGCTCCTTTCGTCTACAGTTGGTACGAGGAAAAGGTTCCTGTTCGCGTCCACATCGGTGACGAGGTACTGGATTTCAAAGACGGCCGCATGTTCTTGGAAATCTCTTATCTCACCACAATGCCTTAAGATTTGCTGTGGGGGTTTCCTCTTTCATCCTTTGATGTCCTCATTTGGCTGTTGATATGGAATAGACTAATGAATGAAATTGTCAATCATCGATGGGCTGCTCCGCTTCGGTTCCGTCCAAAGGCATTTCGGAATGCACTGCCGAGCGACTTATTGTGGAATCCAAGGCTTCAAAAAAGAAACTTGTTGCGACGATCGAAGCGGCCGGAGCTTGGTCAACTGCTCTTTCTGACATTTTTGAATCGATTGAGTCCAGCGCGCTTTCCGCAGTCGTTTGGGCGGACGCTGTGTTCGATGAGGTGACTGTTAGGCGATGCGCTCTAAACGGATCTAATCAATTGTATCAGAGTGACGCAACAACATTGAAGACACTCAGAGCCATATCAGTTAAACTGACTGAACTCTCTGTTGTATCGAATGGATTGTCGCCTGTGATTCGGAGTCATGTGGAGCATTTGACCAGCATTTTGGCACTCCAACGGGATTACCACGACGGGTTGAAAAAAGTCCTTCGAGCAGAACAAAGGCTCGCTCGTACTGAAGTTTCAGTGATGCGGAAACGAAGAGGCAAAAATCGGGTGGGAATCGACCCACTTCCGGGTGATTCGTCGAGTGACTTGAATAATGGAGATGGGGCCGTCTCTTTACCGTCCTCCTCTTCCTTAGCAATAAGGAAAGTGAAGCGGGAGGTTGCAGCATGCAATCTTGCCGTAGATATCTTACGGCGAAAATTGAGGGCTGTCATATTGGATCGCCTGGAGAGGAACGCTTTGTCGCTGTTATTGGCTGTAGCAGGTTTTTGGGCCGGCCTATCCGACCTCATCAGGAGGATAAGGAAAATTTGTGAAGAGGCAGGATGGACTGAAGAACTCCAGCCTTTAAACTTGACAGGCCCGCATCAGGCACATCAGAGGTTACGATCTTCTGCCAGCTGCACTGGTCGTGACTCCGTCATACCTACAGCACAAGCGACAGCTCGCCACATACAGAAGATCCGCAAGTGGGCAAGGTCCTTGCGCAACGTGAAAGACTCATGGATTGCTGGATTTGTTCAAGAGAAGATATTTATTGCTCGCTACATCGAATGGCTTTCTCAACCAGATGCACCTTTTCGTCAAGAACAAAACAAAAATGAAGACGAATCTCTTGACAGAACCAGTAAGACAGCTGAAGAACAAAAAGCTGAAAATAGAACCTCTGGATCCAGGAAGCCCGTCGATTGTTCCGACCCTTATAGTGAAACTCTCAGGCGGCTGCACTCATGGCTCAAAGTTTTAACTAAAAACCCATTAACAGAAGAAGGAGCGGAGTCAGCCCCGATTGATATCTTACCGGTAGCCAATATTTGCGTTTCAATCGAGAGGATGGAGTTATTACTTACAAGCCTGATTGATCGGAAGTTGGACACGATCAAGTATATCCAGAAAGCCGCAAGCCTCGGAAAGACGGCGTCTGAGCATTCCCAAAAAGCTTTGAAGCAGGCTATAGGCTTCGGAATGAACTTCTCGCCATCCCCCGCAGGGCGTGCGGGTGGTAGGGCAGCAAAATCAATCCATCAACTAGAAATGGCGCGACATCGTCTGCAAGCAAGTATTGCAGACATTAGACTACATCAGTGCAAACGGATAACCACAGGACAAGTTGCCGTGTTTATTAGTCTTGAAATCGCCGCCACTTTTCTATGCAACTCTTATGCACCGCTTGGAAATTCAGCCTTACTTCACCAACGAAGTAATGGGAAAGAACACTGGCCGCCCTCTTACGATGTAAATCACAATGTAACTAAAGGGCCGGCGCATTATTCGGAGGATATTGGCCTACATGGAAACTTGGAGAATGCACTCCAGGAGATTTCTGGGGAACGAGACTCACAAATAACACAATCTAACACACGAACACGTCCAACTCGGCTGGAGCATTTTGACTCTACCTTTCAGCCCGAATTTAACTCGGCTCATTCGTTGTGGAGACAACCTGCTCTTTTACCGTCGGCGCCTCCTCTGACCGAGCTCATGGAACTCCCTCCGACAAGCTCTTCCCCTTGCCACAGCTTGGAGTTCAAAACTGCTTTGCATCGGAGTGAGTGCACTTCCTTGCAGTTCCATAATAAACGCCCCTGATTACCTCCACAAGCCCCGTTCAGAGAAGGGTGTTCGCCACCCTGTGCGTCACAGGTGCCGCGGTGCGACTCCAAACTTTCGATGCAAGCCGAGGGCGAACAAGCCACCAAGACGATGCGGCTCATCGTGCCCTCGGCCATTGGCAACCGCATTTAGCTCAAGTTGCGTGTATCGTTGGCGACAGTAGGGGTGGGCAAAAAGAAATAAATTAGTGGTGGGGTGGAAGCGCCACCAGTCAATCAAACAACTGCCACCCACACACATCATCTGGAAGTCAAATCAGCTTGCCACACATCTTGCTCCCACGCGCCGCTGCCGTCGCCGCCGCCATCTCCGCTGCCGTCCACCTCCTGGCCCCTTCTTCCCGTCTCCTCATCTGCAGTAGCATTTCAGCATTGAGCCATGAAGGCCTTGATTCTTGTCGGTGGTGCGTTGTTCATAGGGTTGCTTCCAACCTCTCTTGTTTGACATCGTCGAACACCAGCCATCTCATAGTTGCCTATAACACATCAATTTTTGTCGTCCTGTCGCGTTTTGTCGCGTTTACTTCTATAACGTTCATGCCTGGGAAGCTTCTTTGTGAGCTGCACTCTTTACCTTGTGGATCCCTTTTGCATACTACTATATACACTCATTCAGAAACCTGGTACCCATCGGCAGTGGTATCTTTTGAATATTTGTTTAGGCCCTCTACCTCACGCAATATTCGATCTTCTTTATTACAATACCCTCGCCCCCTGTCCGAAAATATCGAAGAGCTATTCTAATGCAAACCTCTCTAGGTTTCGGGACTCGTCTCCGCCCTCTGACACTCACGGTTCCAAAGCCGTTGGTGGAGTTTGCCAACAAGCCCATGATTATGCATCAAATTGAGGCGCTGGTGAAGGTAATCTAATTCTACACTTTTAGCATTCAGGCGCCTCCAATTATCCCAGCTAACATGAAAGTCCGACACCCTAGGCAGGGGTCACAGAGGTTGTACTCGCAGTAAACTACAGACCCGAGATCATGGAGAAAGCAATGAAGAAATTCGCGGCCGAGCTGAACGTCAACATCCACTTCTCGCTAGAGAATGAGCCCCTTGGAACGGCCGGGCCGCTGGCCCTGGCGCGGGACATCCTCGCTAAGGACAACTCACCTTTCTTCGTCCTCAACTCGGACGTGATATGCGAGTTTCCGTTTGAGAATCTCGTTAAGTTCCACACAGGGCACGGCGGTGAAGGCACTATTCTCGTCACCAAGGTCGAAGACCCCAGCAAGTACGGCGTGGTGGTGAACCGCCCGGGTTCAACAAGCATCGAGCGTTTTGTGGAAAAGCCCAAGGAATTCATATCCAACAAGATCAACGCGGGGCTCTATATTTTCAACCCTTCTATCTTGGACAGGATTGAGGTTAGGCTCAGTGTTTTTTTTCCGAAGCAAAGTACAGGCGCAACCTGACATGCTGTAGCCGAGGCCCATGTCCATTGAAAAGGAGGTATTTCCGCAAATGGCCTCTGACGGCCAGATCCATGCGATGGAGCTGCCCGGCTTCTGGATGGACGTTGGCCAGCCAAAGGACTTTCTCACCGGGACCGGCCTCTATCTGGCGTCGCTGGCTAAGCGCAACCCGTCTCCGCTCACTTCCGGTTACCACGGCAATGTCTTGATCGACCCGTCAGCAAAGATTGGCGAGAACTGCAAAATTGGCCCGAACGTTACGATCGGGCCCGGTGTGGTAATTGGCGACGGTGTCCGATTGCAGCGGACGGTCATAATGGAGGGCTCGGTCGTGAAAGACCACGCATGGCTGCAGAGCACAATTGTTGGTTGGCACTCGACTGTTGGCCGATGGGCAAGGCTCGAGAACGTGACCGTCCTGGGTGACGATGTTCACGTCGCTGACGAGGCAAGGACACCCGGCTCTTTGATTTCCCGCTAATGCTTTGAAAAGGTTTATATCAATGGCGGAAAAGTACTCCCTCACAAGTCTGTATCGGCAAACATTGCAGAGCCGACAATAGTCATGTGAGAAAGTATACTCCAAAGCGGATCTGTATCTTTCCACCTCGGACTATTTGTCGATCTGCTTCAACTTTCGTCAAAAGGAAGCATATCCGACCTCGATCTTCATGTGTTGATGGGATTGTTTGCAGGGCTTTCGCCTCTTCCTCCGTTTGACGCTTTTCTTTTATCACAATTCTCGTAATTTTAGAGGGATCTTTGAATTTCCGTAGCTGTTGTTGGGGAAGAAGAATCTGTGCACAGCTCCAAAAGTAGTGGTGTTTTACGACGTAAATAAGCGACCACTGACATCGTAACCTGCAGAGGTACCGGTCGGATGAGGCGGCTGTTTCTTCACCGCAGCTGTTGCGTGTATCAAATATGTCCCACCCCGCCTTCTTAACTGACTTCCCACAATCTTCGAATTACGCAGTGAATTGTTTTTTCGAGGGGTATGTACAGAACGCTCTCAAGCCTTGCGTGGGACGCTTTTGCCTCCACGGGCGTCTGCGGGTTCCACGGCATCCCCCACATCGGGTGCTGTTGTTGTTGAGTAACCTAATTGCGAGGTTGTTTTGACGGCTGTGGTACTGGCTGTGGAAGCTGCTGCGGCGGCGACAATAAGGTCGACTGCACGAGGTAGGGGTCAAGCAATGTGAGGTGCGGCAGGCCAAGCAACTGCTTGATGTTTCCGTTGTATTATCATCGCATAGTTCCGTTCTAATACCCGAGTGAGGAAAATGTTGTGGAGTTGACGTATTGGCTGGGATCTGAAGAGCACCCAGGACTTTGCTTGCCCTTAATGCGTCATCAAGCGTGGCTCTTCTGATGGTTAGCACGCCGATTGTGGTTTGCCTGTGCCTTTTCTTCTGTAAATAGATATGTACGCAGTATTTTACAGGACATGGGTGCTTGTGTTACGTCCTTAGTTGGAGCTGGCAGCCTCCTGGCAACAGCACAAGATGTCACTAGCACCGACAGGCCGTGATTGTGGCTTGGATTGGGAACGTATGTTGCACGAATAAAAAGAGGGGCGACGGACTGTAGTGGTGCTGAGTTGCGGTGAAGGACATGAGTGGGACATAGGCAGAGTGAGAGAGAGAGAGAGAGAAAGAGAAGATGAGAGAAGAGAACAGAGGGGACGAAGACAGGAGATAAAAACTGCATCGAGTGTCGACCCCACCGCACGGAAGGCAGCCGCGCGGCGCCACCAGCCTGCAGCCGGCAGAGATAGCAGTAGCATTAGCATCAGCGCTGCTCCCACGCTCCTTCTGCTCAACTAGTTCCTTCGTATTCTACCACTTCTACCCGTCTTCGCTTCTATTTGGCTACTGTTTGCATTCGTGAATCTTTTTATCCGCTCGCACCTTTTCCTTCCTTACCTGGGTGCTTTTGTTTTGGACGATCGCATCTCCGCGATCTCATGAAATTCCTGGGCAACAGGAAGCCCAACACCACACACAAATTGCCGTCATCGGCATCGCCAACTATTTCCGCACACGGCATTATGGATTCACGATCCAGCTTGGACAAAGACTCCACTGCGCAGCTTCTCCAGAAGGTCGGGCAGCAGTTGCAGCAGCAACTCCGGCACCAACAGCAGGTTCAACCAAGCCCTTCTACCGGCAGCGCGCCTTCCGAATCATCCGATCCTGACGGCTCAACTGATGCTGGCTTCTCCGGGGTTGGCTCTCCGATCCAAGGTGGACATGGGAAAAAGACCACGATTCATGTTGCGAATATATCCATAGATCGCGCAAAGCTTCAGCAGGTGTGAAGTTACCTGCTTACTCTAAGAAACCTGCTGATCTTCTCCTACTCGTAGCTTTTCAGGACATTCGATGGCTTTAAGCGCATATCTTTCCACCAAGACTACGTTTTCATCTGCTTTTCGCAGCTGGATCAGGCTACTGCTGCTATCGATCGGATCCACAGTGAGACAGACATGCTTGCAGCATATGCAAAGCACGGCGTAGCTTCGAACTCGGCACCGTCAATTGTTGTTCCGCCGAATGCCATTCTTTACGTCAGCGTATTTCCTTACTTTGGGGAGGATGAACTGACGGCGATATTTCGGCAGTATGAAGGCTTCGACAGGTGAGTAAGCCTTTTTAACGAACCCGACTGTAACTGACACGAATCAAGTTGCCGGTTTTTTCCAACGCATGTCTTGGTTCGATTTCACAGCATTGAGTGCGCGAAAAAAGCGCTTGAAGATCTGAATTCCACCACGAAGTACGGACACAGCATAATACTTGTGAACTAACACATCGAACTAGTTTGTTCGCAAATTATTCGACAAAGGGTGCAAAGGGGCCAGAGTCTAAAGGTCGATCATCCCGCCCTGATCGTGAAGGGCATTCCGATTCTGAAGTCTTTCTCACACCCCCAACGACGGCTTCCACTCATCGCGCGTCCTCCGTCTCCGCACTACCTGCTAATGCAAAATGTACAATTCACGTCACCAACCTTGACCAGGAGCTGGCCACCTTGTGGCAAACATTCAAAAGCCTGCCGGGATTTGTTCGCGTCGCCTTTTACTCAGACTATGCTTTTGTCATATTCGCCGACCCTCATGCTTCCACCGTGGCGGTTGAGGAGCTTTTGTTTCATTCGCGTATGAAGGCTAGCTTTGCTCGTGCCGAGTACACTCCGCATGTTGTTCCAGCTGGAGCCCTCGGGACTCCGAATGCTATCCTTCGTGTGAGCGACTATCCGCCTGGTGTTCCGGACTCGGAGATTGAAGCGTTTCTGGCTCTATTTGACGGCTATTTGGAGGCATCTTTCTACCACGCGAGCTGCTTGGCACATTTCAGAGATGTGGATGCCGCTACTGCCGCCCTCCGAGAAATTAACGGAACTACGAACTTTACAACTATTTTTTCCCGCAAGGGCGCCATGGCTGCTGCTGCCGCTGCTGCATCCAGTAACGGCACTCCCGGGCCCATTATGTCGCGTGGTTCTGGCAAGATGACACCACATCTGGGAGGAAAGGCTGCTGATTTGTCCGGAGGATTTGGGATCCCCCCTTCAGTTTCTCCAATACAGCACAACTCATCACTTCCGCGATCGCCTTATCTTTTTTCGGAGGACGAGTTAGAAGTTCGTGACGTGGAGGTGCTGGCCCGCGGCAAGCCGTTTATGCAGGCTGGAACGCCGTCCTTGTCGCCACACCCCGAGCTCGCCAATTTGAGGTCTCCTCCGGCCAGTCGGCTATCAGTATACAACTCTCAAATGCATTCGACCTCGGCAATCCGGCAGTCAAACTTGCAAAGGGCACTCGATGGTCATGCAGATGAAGAGGACGTTGAGAGGATGATTAGGATGTCTCAAATGGGAGAACTGAACGGCCTGAGGGTCAGTGACCCAGCTTCATTTCGAGGGGATCAGATGCATATGTCAGTCTCGACGCTGTTACCAGGCGGGCCAAGTATGAAGGAATGTTAAAATTTTTAAATCTAACGGTATTTCAGATGAATGGGAACCTCCTGCCGCTCACGGGATTCCTCGCCCTGCATCAAAAGCAGAAAACGATCCCCGTCAGTTAAGACCTTCGGGGTGGGGTGCTCCGGTCCCTTCTATAGTTCAGCCACAGCTGGAGAATTCTTATTCATCTAGATCTGCTTCGCGTATGGGTCAGCCCGGAATTGAATTTCAACACCCTTTGGAAGCCAGAGTCCAGGCGGCGTCGACGCTCATAGATGAGCTCTACCGCCGAGTGCTTATTTGCGAAAGCTCACATCAGGAATTATCTCGTCCAGCTGGTTCAACGGTGGCCCAATCGAGACCCGGGGCTGGTTTCTTGCAGCCTTCGCCGCACCTTCTAAGCCCACCCAGCACTGCCGCATCGGTTGCAGACTCGTCGGCGCTGCACCGCCTTCGCGCTTCCTCTCCACTCGCCGGGGCTCCTCTCCAGCGC
>JADGKE010000113.1:0-11924 GCA_026954515.1 Cladochytrium tenue
ACGTCGTATGCTGTTGTCGCTCCCGGGTTTATCCACGGACGACAGAACCAGCTCCTCCTCTCCTGACCACCGTTCAGTAGAGGACCCCTTATTTGTTAATTCGCAGCCAGACCTCCTCGCCTGCCCCTCCGCCATTTCAACCTTCTCCTCCCCGTCTCGACCAACTGCCGAAGACCCGGAGAACCTAAGCGCCCCAGGCATCAACCCCCTCGACTTTTTGTTAACCGAGCTTTTTGACGACAATGACTGCCAACACAATTGTGCGACTTCCGGCCGCGCGCCTGGCTCTGACCTGGGCGCCGCCGACGCCGCCGAACCCGGCGGGGGGACTTCTTCTCCCCGCTGGGAGGACCATCTGATGCTACAGCAGAGCGGTCTCTACCCCACCCCACTCGAACAACCATTGGACTCATTTTTCGGCTCTTTGAACGACCCTTGCCCAGGAATTGGTTTCACGGACTTTCCTGCGGACGCTTTTCTGATCGACACCCTGACCTCGTTGCTACCCTCGCCCACGTTCACTCCTGTCCAGTCCGGAAAGGACTCGCCCTCTGCTGCCAGCATTCTGTCGGCTGTGGCCTTCGAGTCTGTGGACTATAACCTATTCGATGGCAGCTACAGTTCCTCTCTGCCCTCTCTTGACGACCCGGGCTTCTCGTCTGACTTTCCGCTGTTTGATGAGGATATGAGCTTCAAATCGGAAGTGCCCTCTCCATCCGGCTGTTCTCCTACGGTCCGCCCCGCCGATGCAGACACCGACCTCTTACAGTCGAACTCGACTTCGCCCACAGCTACGGCTGCCGCCGAACCAAAGATCACCCTTTCAGTGTCCGAGTTGGCAGCGCTCATTGCCGCGGTGAAGTCTGGCACTGTCGGCGGAGATGTCACTGCTCGACCTCGCTCCCCCGGCAAGTCACCTCTGATGGAGTGTGATGCGCAAGGGGCGAGAGGTTCGCAGCCTCCTCCCTCGCCTCTTGACCAGGACCGAGCTCGCCGGCGGTCGAGTAAGCTCCACCACTGCCCTTACCCGGGCTGCGCTAAGACATTTTCGCGCGCCTTCAACTTGAGGGTAGGTTACTTTTAGAGCTGTTTTACGAAGAACTGACTGGCTGAATGTTGTAGACGCACGAGCTGATCCACGAGCCGTGCCGCGACCGCCCATTTTCTTGCGAGCTGTGTGCAAAGACTTTTGTCCGGATCCATGACCTGAACCGCCACATGGTCATACACGACCCCGTCCGCGGGTTTGTGTGTGAGACGTGCGGGAAAGGCTTTGCCAGGAGTGGTGAGTCCAGAGTTGACTTTCGTTACCGTTAGTACATTGCTTATGCTTTCTTTTGTTTTTAGACGCCCTTCGTCGGCACCACACAATGACCTCAAGGTGTCGCATGTTAGCGAATGCTTCGATGGGTGAAGTATCCGAGGCGTAAAGCGGGATAGTGTTCTGCCTGTTCTATTAGTTGTATGACTACAGAGCTCCCTACACCACTTGTATGCCTTGTATGTACTCCCCCTTTCCCTTGGCATCGCTGTCTTCTTTCTGTGCTAGTTCGTTCCTTCCGATTTTCTTTCTCTTCCTCCCGTGTGATCCCAAATCTCGGTTTAGTAGACGTTGGGAATACTCGATCAGTTTAGTGGACCTCTTGGTGAAAAAAATTGAACTTTCAAACAGGATGGAGACAAACGCCGAAGATGTACTTTGAATAAGGGGCTGGACAAACGCCCAAGTCGAGAGCAATGAATGCCATACACTTCAAAAAAAAGCGATAATGTTCAGGGTGAGGGAGGAAAAGTCAGTCCTCGGGTAGGGATTCATCTGCGAACACCTTCGAGCGCTTGACGGACGTGGACTGCTGCTCAATCACTGATGTCTTAGTGTGGAAGACAAAGGACACGGTACCAGGCGTCTGGGCCGCCGCAGTTTTCAGCACGCCGTCCGGCACCTTGTTGATGTCGTCCTTGGAGAAGTGGTTCCAGTTACTCGTGTCGGTAGCGCCGGCGCCGGCGGCAGCGCCCTCTGGCGGCTTGACCTGCTGCCTCCCGAGGAAGCAGCGCTTGCACTTGAAGGTGTCGTGCGTGTCGCACTGCGTCGCTGGGTTCAGCAGGAACAGCTTGCGGAGGTCGCCCAGCGAGAAGTGGCGCTCAACGTCCTGCTCCTCGTCCACGACACAACTGCTGAGCGACTGCTTGTGCGCTTGGCCTGCCCAATCATCCTGTCAAACACAACCCACCAACCCCCCCAACTGCCCCGCCCGTATGAAACTAAAATGCCTGAACATACGCTGAAAGATCTTTTCTTCGATGGACCCCGTGGCAATGAAGCGGTATAAGAAGCATACTTTCTTCTGGCCGTCTAAATAAAGCACATCAGTGTCGAAGAACTGAAGGGGACACACGGAGTCATGTAAAAGCATACCTCGCCATACACGAGCAAGCGCCTTTTGAAAAAAATAGGTTAAACGAGGGAGCGGATTGATCATGGAGAAAACTCACCTGAGCGTCATTTGCAGGATTCCAGTCCGGATCAAAGAGCACCAGTCTGTTCGCCCCGATCTGAGGGAAGAAGTATCAAAACACAAGGGCAAAAAAAAAAAACAGGTCAGACTCACAAGGTTGATCCCGCAGCCTCCTGCTTTACTGGACAGAAGAAACACAAAATCGTCGGAGTCTGGAGCGTTGAATTTGTCCACGATCTTCTTTCTCTTGAGGATTGGCATGCTACCGTCCAGCCGGACACACTGCCAGCGGTTGGAACGGCACATATTTTCGAATAAGTCGAGAGTCTGGGTGTAGTTGCTGATGAGCACGATCTTGTCGTTTTGCGCTCTGGAACGAGGTTAGTCCAAAAGGTGTGCTTGTGGTTTGCGTAGTACTTGGTCCCTTTCAGAAGATTTTCCAGCAGAAGCATTTTCCCTGAATGCGCAGGATTAAACCGGCGTGCATCTGCGTACTTTTGTATCATCCCTGTCGAAAATGCACTCGACACGGCCGAGTCTGCAATCAGATTGGGGTGATTGCACAACTTCTTCAGAAGCGTAATGGCCTTTAATGGCTGTGAATCAGCCCCTGATAGCAGGCGCTTCAACTCTGGTGTCTCTTGAAAGTGACGATAGAGCTCCAACTGAGCTTCAGAGAGGCGACAAAAGACAACGTGCTCATGCTTCTCTGGCACTAAAATCATATTTAGTAAACATTCTAGTGGGCGGCTCACTAACAGAACTTTGTCAGAAGCTCTGCTGTTCTTCTTATAATGAACTTATTTGCGAGGCCATGGAGTTCTTTGAGCTTCTCTTCACTTCGCAAACGGTCCTTGTCGCTGGCATCGGCATCACGCCCACGAAGGATGTGATTTTCAAAGTTCTTTCGGAACTCTGCCTCGGTGCCAAGGAGGCTTGGTATTGCGAAAGATATCAGATTGTAGAACTCTGCTAGGATTAGGCCATCTTAACAAAAAGAGTTCGGTGTTCACCTGAGAGGTCGTTCTGTGGAGAATTAGCATATCAAAACTTCAAGGACGAAGTAAACGAGTTACTTGGATAGGAGTTCCAGTCAGAATAACTCGGCGCTTTACATTGAGCTCATTGAGAGACTCGTATGTAAGACTATTCTTATTCTTCAAACGATGCCCTGATAAATGTCATAATTATACTCAAGGTCGACGGATTAAACCTTCATCACATAAAAGAAGCCCGATCTCAGTCTTCTTGATTATTGGCACATAAGAGCGCAATGTTTCATATGATATTATCAAAACTGAAAACCATCAGAAAAAAGCAATAAAAAAATGCTTGTTACCAGTATTAACAATGCTACGGCCTTTGTTTACGGTAAACCTTTCAATATCTACAGTAGTTTGCTCCTTTGTCCCTTTGTTGTCACACACAAATGGCCGGACCGCCCCTCGAAGCCACTTTTCAAGCTCATTCTTCCAGTTTCCCACAAGCGTAGCGGGGCAAACGACAATAGCCTAATACGATGTCAATAAGGGACAGCATAGACTAGAAAATAAAAACCTTTTCAGCAAAAGGCTTTCCTGGCTCTGGAGACTGTGTAAGCAGTGTCCACATAAGCGTTATACCTATAAAGGCTTAGAACGCACATCGAGTATTTCATACAAACATTGCAAAGTTTTGCCAAGACCCTTTCAAATAATCTTTGTGTCAGCAACAGTATTGTATCAGAAGCCAAAAATACCAACCATTTCATCGGCCATAATGCATCCAGAGCAAGTGTCGCTGACAGACCCAGTTACGCAGTCATACATGAATCGAACTCCTTCGACTTGGTGAGGTCGGAGGACTTTGGCGAGAATGGGATCGACGACAACATGAACTTTCTTTTTCTTTCCGTCCTTCTTCCCAACCAACGAGCTAATACTGGGCATATCATCCAGCTCGTCCTTTGGAGGGGAGTAAAGCACAAACGCATCTGGGTCCTCCGGGTTGTGCAAAGGGCCAGTCATGCCTGCTGACCAAACACGCATGCCTAGTTGCGTGCCAGGCCTCGCGACAACAATGCGACTTTTGCTTTCCATCAGAGTGGGAATCTGCACGAAGTTTTTCTGTTAGAGACTAGAAGCGTATAAGACAAGAAAAGAAAGTTAAGGAACCTTGAAAGGCTTTATGAGCAAGCTCGGCGAACCCACGAGGAGTCTGCGGCCCAACATCGGCCCAGAAGGGGTAGGCGACACCGCTG
This sequence comes from Cladochytrium tenue, assembly GCA_026954515.1. Classification (NCBI taxonomy): domain Eukaryota; kingdom Fungi; phylum Chytridiomycota; class Chytridiomycetes; order Cladochytriales; family Cladochytriaceae; genus Cladochytrium; species Cladochytrium tenue. The sequence goes on from JADGKE010000113.1 coordinate 4,696, forward strand.
TCGATGACGAAAGCGAAGAAAGTGAACCTGAAGATGGACTGGTCCGCAATACAACCTTTCGAAAATCTACTTTATCGGGTACAAGGGCTTTCCCTCGACTGCCGGCTTTTCCAGTGGCAGGGGCTGCAGTCTTCTTTGGTGCCGGCATGGTTTTCACCCGCTTTGGAGGCGGGCTCTCATCCCTGTTAACAGAGTCCTCGTCCGAGTCCTCATCCACTAAATATATCTCCACCTCGAACAGGTCACTCTCAGTTGCCGAGTCGTCGGCGACGGAGTCGGACACTGGGCAGTCGGTGTCGCTGGCGCTGCTGGGGCTGGGGCTGGAATAGGTGTCGTTGTCGTTCTTGGGCACGGCGCGATTGGTGGGGCGGGGCGCAGGTGCATCCCCGAAGACGTCCAAGTCGTCCAAGTCGTCGTCGTCGATGCGGCGACCACCGTCGTTGGCGAAGGCGCCGAAGGACGACACGCCCAGGGACGAGGACGGTGACACGGCGGCGACAAGCGCGCCGTGGTGCATCCTTGCACCACCACGATTTTGGCTGCGGCCAAAATTCAACCGAAATTTTGGACTTTTGCCACGGGGACGGCCGTGTCCGACCAGCATAGACACCCACCCTTCTTTCTCCGCCTCTGGCGCCCTGGGCTCCACCGCCGCCGCCATCTCGCTCGCCGCAGACCCCCGCCACCACCACTGGCAGCCGCCACCACCCCTTCGCGACTTGCCCGTCATGCTCGCCGCCGCTCCGCACTCGTCCATACCCTTGAATTCGATCTCAAACTCGACCTCGAACAAAGTGCTCCTTGCTCCGGCTGCCGCTGCCGCTGCCACCGTGCCGGCGCCGCATCATAGCCAGTGCTGTGCGTGCTGCGGCAAGCTGACCACTCGCTTGGCGCAGGTCGAGGCCGCCCTCGATGCGATTCGTGCCCACTTTGGCGCAATCTCAACCGCCATCACAAGTGCGACACTGCCCTTGGCTATTCCTGCTCCCTCACCCCCTCGCACTTCGCCATTGCGATCGTTTCGGGAACCATGGACGGTTTCTGGAAGCGTACCTCATGTTTCTGGCCCAATACTCCTGGCTCCGCAACCTCTTCGTCTTCAAGCTCGTCCCTTGCCGCCAGCGTTGCCTGTAATGGAACCCCCTAAAGAAACTTTCTCGAAAAAGGCAGCTTCAGCGTTTGAGCCCTTCAACCCGTCGCCCGCACCTCAACCGCACGAACTTCCTCAGCGTGCCAAAGAAAACATCGCGCCGAAGTTTCAAACAGTTCGCGCGATGAGTCCTTCAGGGGATACTTCGTCACGGCCGTCCATATTGTCGTGTTTATTGGAAGTTCCCGAGGAGGAAGAGGAGCCAACCGATTTTTGTAACGATAGCAAGCCGAAATCTGTCGTTCAAGAGACACGAAACTTTGAAGTTTTTAAAAGCCCTGCCGCAAAGCACAGGCCGGCGAACCCGTCGAAGCTTCGGATTGAGCACTCTGATTCGACCGATTCAGCATTAATGAACACAGCAGCGACGAAAATTTCAAGTTCGTCAACTCACTCATCAAGCAATGAAATGACGGCTGCTACGACTGCCAATGTCGCACCCTCTGCTTGCGTCGCCCAACCACCTACGCTTCGTCGTCGGGCAACGTTTGCTGGCTTCGAAGGAAATACGACCACTGGCGAGAATGATCTCCAAGAAGCCCGGCATTCCGCAAGTGTACAACTTCGTAGGAGCATTCTTATCCCTGAACGTCAGCCAGGGGAAGAGTTTCACCACATTGGCGTGCGTTTACTTGCATGTATGGACCCGGAAGCTGCTGCTTTGACATACGACCATTTCCTTTCACAACCCTTGGAACCTGAACGGGAAATATGCGACGCCCCAATTGTTTGTACGGTGCGCATTGCCCTGCGTAAGCGGGATCCGCTGCGCACTCCATTTTCAAGCGATGGAGGCTCGGCATTTCACACTTCTCGTGATCCCACTCGGTGCTACTGGGTCATTGCCATGGACCAAAATCGGCAAATCATCTTTGAGCACCCATTGGGAGAGTTTTCTTCTGCGAAAATTCTGGAGCAAGGCACTGGAAACGCCATGTGTCGCTCATATTCGATCGCCTTCCAAGTTCGCGGCGGGTTTGGTGGGGTACCATCCCGCCCGTCACAGTTTTGGTCCCCTTCTGGCGTGTCACCCGGGACAACGAACGCACTTCCAGGCGAGAATAATGTCGAATTCGGCGCGACCAGAACTGCGTACGGCCTCGACGAAACTGACGGTGCAATCTTTCGCTACATCCTTCGAGAAAGAGTTTCCGAATTCTCGAAAAGCTTGTGCGTGAGCTTGGCAAGAAAATCCGGCCAAAAAATGCAGCCAAGTACCCCCGTTGGATTTTTCTTGTCGCGGGATGAGGAAGCCCGAGTCCCTGGATCGCCCCAAAGTGCGCTTGGCGAAGACCGAAGGAAAAAGCGCCGCTTTGAGGACTCGGATTTGTGAGGGCCCCATGGGCTACCTCATCTTATTTAATGTCTCCTTAATCTACTCTTTGTATTGAATTTGTCAAATAAAATGCATGAGCTTGGGTTGTCAACACCTGAAATCCCATGAACCCGTAACGGACGCCATCCGAAGTGAATCTGGCCACATGCATCTGGGATGACGTTTCTCTGGGAAGTTGTGTCTCTCGAAGGTCGCTCCCGGCGATCAATATAGCCGAATCTGATCTTGGGCCGGGGATTTCCAATCCAACAGATCTGGAAGTTGCACTATCAAAATAAGACTTTCCAACAGAAGAAAGAAAGAACTGTATTGCTCACCCCTTCCAACATTCTCGCTTGAGCCTGAAGCCCATCGTCAGCCAGCACATCTCTCCTTTCATGAATGAAGATCCTTCTGTTCAACTCTTGCATTGTATTGAGTGATCTACGAATTATCCAACATATAGTCAATTTGATAACGCCGAGGTCACCATGACATTTTTTTTTTTCAATTCCTTACAGAATATTGTCAGAAGCTAAATAGCTGAGTTTTGCATTATAAAGGCTATCAGTGATGTATGGATCATATAACTAAATCAGTAGCTAAATCAGCTATCATAAAAAAAAATCAAGCCACTCGAAAATCTGATGATGTACAAGTAAAAGGCAATGTAATTTAAGAATATGCGCCAACGAAAACATTCTTCGACCGCTGCCAAGGCCCTCTAGAAGGACTATATACTGTTCCTTCTCTTGATATTTGGGACAAATGCTGGATACTCGCTGAAAAATAAACTTCGTTTATGCTGTGCCGAATAGGGCAGTCCATTGCTGTGTGGGGCCCGGAGAGGATGTGTAGTCCAGCCATGGTTGGGTGAGATAGGGCTGGGGAAAGGCATGGCAGTAGACATTCAATGACAACTTGGGGCCAGATAAAAATAGCATTAAAGAATAAGAGAGTATTTAACGGTCTGGGGAACGAATGAAATAAAGGCTCTTCCGTCATAAGATAGCGCCCCAAACACCCATGGATCGGCAGCTGACCAAACGGCCTTATAAACACTATCTTCGAAGTCTTTAAAGGTCGCTGCCAAGCCATCAGTTGGCGGCCTGTAAGTATGGTTTGTAAAGCAGTGGAGGGGGACAAGCAAAAAACCTGTGGTGAACCTCCTCTGTACTTTCAGTATCAGTCAAATCCTCGTTGTAAAGTCCCAGAGGTGCAGATGATACCGAAGCCACGCAATGCAAATGCACAACCCCATCTGAACCAGAGGAAAGCAAAAGCTCGTCGTGTGACTCATTATAGGCGACTGACCAAACCCTAAGGCTTATTCAGGGATTTGAAGCCATAATGAATCACAGACCAATGCTTATGCTCAAAAATCTCTTTGATTGGCTCGGTAACCTTTCGAGTATCCCACAAGCGAATGTACCCATCATCGCCACCAGTGGCAAGGTGGTGTAGCTTATTTCTGTTGAAATCAACTGACCGCACTGATAGTTCATGGGCTTGAAGGATAGAATAGGTTTTCCTTAATGGCTTTAAAAGGCGTGCAGTTGGGTACAGGATAACCACCTGTGAGAGCGAATATCCCATCCATACAAGTCGGACCCAAAAGCTATGGCAATTTCATCTTCATTAATCGGATCGCAAGCACAAGACATGATTTTTTCATCAGAAGATGATGATTGCGAAAAGGAGGCGCTATGGATATGGCTGTCAATCTAGTGTCGCGATTGGTCAACAAAAGGTAGCGCATAACGATTGCTTACTTTTGCATTGGAAAGTCCAGCATCAAGAGTATATTTCGCGACTGATTGTTCACCCCATCCAAGTAGCCAGCCGAGTTTCCCTGATGGCTCCCAAATTGCCCTAGATGCCATTCGAGAAACAACATCTAGTTGAAATTGTTGACGCACCTTCGAATGGCTTCTTCCGGTAACGGCGCAATTACAAGTAGCTCTCCAAGGTTTCCAGGCTGGTCACTCAATCTGCCTGTCTCAGTTGTGTTCAAAGCACCAAGCATCCATAATGAGGTTTCGAGAGTCTTCCCTAGTATTTGAGGTCATGCCAAGGATTATTATAAGCTGTTGACCTTTTCTGGAAGTTGATAATATTAAATCGGTTCTGCTGGGTGATGCAGCAATTGCCACAATCTCATTTGGGTGTGAAAAGCTTTGGGTTGTAACGGCCGACGTTTCGTCGTCGAAATCAAGGAGAACAATCTCAAAGTTCACTTTTGTCAGTAAAGAAAATTGGATCTGAACCCACTTCATTTTGTCCAGCTGGGGAGCATGTTGCGACAAAGAATCGCGTTCGTTCTTGTTCAGCTGTTTGTGGCTCAATGCACCGTGCCTAACATAATGTTGTTACAATATGAATGAGCATTTGAAGATCGTACGGGATGCTTTAGGCCAAACACGCATGGGGTCGCGTCGTCTGTTGCCGCCATTAATCGCCGAAATTTTGAAAATTATGATAATTATGATGATGCTAAAACACAGATCCACGCGTAGGTCGACGTGGTGGCGCTGCTGAGGACTAGGAGAACTGGCAACCTTGTCAAGTTCACTTCATGGCCACAATCATATACGTCGGCATTGGGACGATCGGCAGTGTCACCATAATCTCGTCCTGAAATCAGAACTAGAAGCAGTACGTTCAACCAATGGCCTCACAAAATTTATTTGACGAACAGATTTACCCCACTTGGATTTCAAGCACTTCGTGCTCGGAGGGACGCTTGAACACGCACTACCAAATGGCGTCTTTACTTCCTTCCGAGAAAACCTACGGTCACATCTTGGAGGGCCTTAAGCGACGAAAGTGATTCGCTTTGCAAGATTACAGCACCTCAAGCTACCGCGTTGAGTGTTTGGGCTAATAGAAAAGTAATTTACCCTGTGAAAATTTCTATGCCAAATGTGTATTGCGTTGTTATTGGCAACAAAAGCGAGTTATGTCAGGTCCTCCTTTTGGCTGAAATTGTACCGATGGTTGAAGGCAAGCCTGCCACGATCGGTGAAATGCTGCTCAGCAAGGCGTGCATGCAGCTCTTCTGGAAGCTCAGTTTCTCTCGTTACAATGTGATGGTCGATAATAACTTGTGGATTGTTGGTGGTTATCGAAGGCATGTATTGACGTTGAGGGTGTGAATTATTATGCCATGCGGCGACTAAAAGAACTGTGTAGAAAGGACAGGAGCAAAAGTTCGACTTGACCATGTTACGAAAACTTCTTTTGCAGGCACGTCAAGGGGCATCTTGACTTCGCTTTTTTTTTGCACAAATAACATTTATTTGTTCGCAATCGAAGACCTGCTTGTCAAGCATGAATGAAGCCTAGAGATTCAAGGGAAACCACACCAGGTTCAAAAATAACAGTTTCGCATGCTATACGGTGCGGCGTAGACAGGCAATGGCCGAATTAGCGGATGTAGCCTCTTGCTGGGGATCTTATTGGCTCAAGGGCCTCAATTAACGCTTAAAACCAGTGCCAGCCTTGGCCCAAAAGGATGTACCTACCCTCCAGCAAACCCTCCTTGATTCTCGCGCCACTAGACTATCAGGCAAACTCGCAGTGATGCAGCCGACGGGGACGCCGCCTCCGAGGGTGGCATATAGGCCTAGGTCTCGATGGATTTTCTGTAAACAGGTCTAAAAGAGCATGGAGCATGCGTAGTTGATCAAAGCGTCAGCAGTAGCGTGGGGGAATGACGGCGGCTTGGAATTGATTGGAGGAGCTGTTCGAGACGACTGTCGTAGGAAAGGAAATATCAGCTATTCATTGGTCGGTGACATCGAATTATAGCGTCCCGTAAAAGGGGCTAGCATGTCCACAGATCAAACGATTGTATCCATTCGATTCGAAAGGACGGGTCAAGAAACCTACGCTTCTGCGAAACTAAACGATTTGTGTATTCGGACCACCAACAAAGCATCAAGAGGCACCACACGTATGGCGATTCAGCCATAAGAAAAAAGAATGTCGACGAGCAATCAAGGGCTGCGGCAGCTGCTGACGGTCACAATATTCTAGTACGAATGGAGTGAGACAAGACAGCGAGCTGGCTGACGACTTCAGTCGCAACTTCGTCAGTCTGAACATCGACAACGAGATAGCCAATGCCGTCCTTGGTGTCAAGGACTTGCTTCCCGACGTTGTAATTGCCCACGACAAGATCGATCTCGCGGAGGACGCCACGAACGTTACGGTGCACATTGCAGATGCGACGGGTGTTTTCACTGAGCGGCCACGACGACGCGATCGAGGGGAAGTTTGAGGCCCCGATGGTGGACCCGCGCTGCAAGTAGTGTGCAACAAGAGTGGCGACCTCATGCGCAATCCGTATCTCGGACTCACGGGTGTTGTGCAACGAGAGCGACGGCGTCAAAATCACGTTTTTAAGGCCCTGGAGCGGTGCAAGGGCATCTCCGGCAGAAGCACCGCCGCTAGGCTCTGCATCAATAGCCGCTCCCTCAAGGTGCCCCGAGGAGAGGGCATCTGCGAGTGCAGGTATATCAACCTAAAAGTCAGACTTAGAACGGTTCAGTAGCCACAAGAAGGACTCACCGCATCCCCAAAGCTCGGGTTAATCAGGTAGGACCCTTTCTTCATTACAGCCAGCTCCTTCTTTCCGATCAATCCAACGTTCTCGGGAGCTGCTTCGACATTCAGGACGAGAAAATCGCTGCTTGCAAGGACAGCATCCACGCTAGGCTTCGATTCGGCCCGACCGATCGGCATTACCGCCTGTTCGTCCCA
>JADGKE010000114.1:0-11887 GCA_026954515.1 Cladochytrium tenue
GCCCCCCCCTCCTCCCATCGTTACTCATAAACTCCTGCTTGTTCACTCTCGGGCTTCTCACCACTAACTCTTGCTCTGAGAGCTTCAGACTTTGGTAGTCTTTAGCCGCTCCGAAGGATGGCTAAGAGGGCCGCAAGACGAGCCCGTACATTCCGCCGCCTCCCTCTACCAGGCTGGTTGCGGTCGTGGATGCCCCAGCGTCGTGCAAAGCCGAGGTGGATCAAGTCCAAGCGAGGGTTCGCGCGGCATGCCTGGGCAGGCCGGCTCACTTCGACGTGGCGTGGGTCGTATTTGAGGCCATCGACTCCACCGGATCGAGCGGTGCGCGAGTGTGTGACCTCGAGGCAAGCTCCAACATTTTTGCCCCTGCTTAGTTCCGCCGTCAAATCCGGCATCACCAGCATCTTCAACGCTTCGCAGCCCTCCGTGACCTTCCTTCCACCTCCTGACTCGGTTCTTCTCCCCGTTGTCCAACTTCATCTCCCATCCTCCCATCCCGGGAGCACTCGGCAAAACCGCGCTAACCGCCGCTATGCAGTCCTCGACACCATTTGATGTTAGCGACGAGGACCTACACCACGCCCTCGCGGCGCTTTCTGCGCCTAACTCGGAAGCGCTGGTTGGAAGGGTCGGATACGACAACATCCGGTATGTTTCGTTCAAGCACCGGGACCACTGGCGCGTGCTTCTGAGGCCCCGTGTTGTGAGTAACATTCTTCGATCCAACGTTCGGGGGAAGGGATGGGAAGGCGAGGAAGTGTTCGAGAGGGTGCTTGTGTATATTTGCTGCCTCCCCCCGAAACCGCCATTTCTCCTAATTCTGGACCCGACCCGCCGCGCTTTTCCAGAGTGAATCGACAGCGGGACCAGCCAAAGCATTGTGCCAGCCGCGGCTGTGGGTCACCATGTTCGGCGAGAAGAACTAGGCCCTGCTGCGCAACTGCCTCGAGTCACTCGCCGCCTTTATCGTGGAGCGGCCCGGAGTTTGCGAGGTGATGACCCCTCCTTTTAGTCGCGTGCCGAAATCAACTTTCTTTAACCCAAACCCCCAACCCCCCGTTGGTCACTGGCCAAAATCTTCCTTCACACTCTGTTCCCCCCTCCCCCACCCAAGTCGGTTACTTGCGTGGGGATACGACATTGGCCCTTACTGTGTGGTTTTCCCAGATCATGCACTTACTTAGTGGGGGTTATCAAATTTAAACTGTGATGTTTAGACCGGTTAATGTGCATGCGTGGGAACTTGCGAGTTCAGGTGCTCTCAAAGTAAAACAATAGGTTAATCCGAATGAACCAACGAAATGAATCTCAAGGGCTGGGAACACATTGAGCCAGGCCGAAGATCAATAAGACTCAATAATACTACCATGTCGCTACCACGTGCTTTATCCATTTTTACATTTCTGAATTTGAAAGGCAGTCGCAAATCGATCAAACCATCTTCCCCACACCGCTCGAGGCCACCCTCCGTAAGTGCGTGCGTGGTTACTTTCGAGCTCCTCCGCGGTTGAGTGGGCGTAATAAAGCTCAACGACGACCACCCATATCCCATGGCCCTCCATTTACTCGTGTAGATGCATCTCGATCTTCCAAACGAAGTGCTGCACAACGTTCTGCTGTACCTACTGTTGAAATATGCGAACTTCTCCTTCTAACTTTTTATCTTTCAGAAGTAGGGGCAGCGAGAGTTTTAGCACACTTGATTTTATTGAAGAAATTGCACATCCTTTTATACCAAAACGACGATTTGTAATCCACCTGAAACACAGTGAATATACCCAAGCCGGAAACCAATCAATTTCTCTCCTTTCCTGATCTCCAACTTTGCACCGCAGTCGCTGCAGATGCACCAATCAGGGCTCGGAGGTCGCGAATTCCAACACCTACAACCTCACACCTTACGACTTCGCCGGGCCTGCCTACGCCTGCACGGATTACTCTGCTTGCGCGACGCGACTATCGCTGACTGTGACAACGACCATGATCTCCGGTTAATCAACTTTGCTTTCGCCCACAACTTACGAGCTTCGATCGCGTCTTGGAGTGCCGGCATCAGCGACATGGATGGATACGGCAAGGCGATAGGCGGCGTGGATTGGACGCATCTCGGCCCTGATTATCTGGCCGCTTTGTTTTGCGACTACGGATTTTCGGCTGAACTCCTGTTTGCTAGCTTTCCATCCATCCTGTCCGTTGTACACGGGTTCGCGTGTCTGTGGTGGATGTGTTACAAAAGAGCAAGGGGCCGCCAACACCTGTCGACAAACAAAATGTTGTTGACTTCATGAGCAGTCCGATCGCAGGATTAGTGTCAGAGGCGGTTACAACAAATTTTGGACTCCCAGTCCACGTGGTGTTATCCTATGCTTTTCTCTCAGATCATCTCGCTTCATGGATTCTCCTCCTTGATGATGAGCGGCTCTTTGAGAAGTTTCTTCAAGACCAGGCACCTCCGGGATCCCCTACGAGATCTGACGCCCACCATTGTTCCCGAAAATCTCAATAGCTTCCACCTTTCCGCATTCGAAGCTTTACTGGAGGGGCCGTCCGGAATCAATGCCACATTGCCGCTGGGGAAGTTTCTCCCATACCCCGATGTAGATTATTTTGATAATCCAATCTGGCACGGGCGCGTTACGGGTTTGATTCAGCGTCTGATTAACACGAAGTCCATTGGCCCTGAGAGTGCTGGTTCGTTCTTGGAGGTTGCGTGCGAAATCGGCGACATTGGCCTCGTGCAGAAGCTCACACAGTTTCCGGGAATCAACATTCCGTATTTCACGGCGATCTCCCGCGCGGCGTGCAATGGACATGATGCGATTGTACAGGAGCTTCTGAACATGGCCAGTGTCTCGCACGCCAGTGTCTCGCACGATGCAGATGTGGAAGATATAAAAGAACTTTTCGACATGGCTGCAGAGCGAGGGTACGAGCAAGTCATCAGAGCCCTTGTCGATGGAATTAATTCCGGTGTTTTGAAAGTTGATGTTTTTCTCGTTTCTGTCAAATGAGCCCACTTTTGCGGCCATGGTCAAATCGCCGACTTTTTGTCATCCCAATATGCCACGCAGGGTTTGCAAAGGCTGTTTGAGTCGCACAAAGAAGACCTACCTTCACTAGAATCCGCCGACTGATTGATCAAAGGTGTTTTGGAAGACGATCCGGACAAAATCTACGGCTGTCAAGGACTCACCCCGACTTCAGCCAGGATCATTGGAGCAGCCGCGAGCTTTTCAGCCTCAATGAACGTGCTGCAGTACGTGAAGTACGTAAAATATCGATGGGAAATACCGGAAGACGGTCTCGAGCTTCAATATACTGTAAAGGCTGAGCATGCGGATGTTGCTCGTTGGCTTATCCTCCACGGTACAAAGCCAAACCTTTTATCGGCCCAGATGGTTGATTTTCTGTTTCGACATTACGACCTGGAAATGATCGACGAGCTGCTTGCGTCGCCGGAGCCCCTTATGAATCTACAAGAGTGTGATCTGAGCGAATTCGTACTCGGAAACTTTACGGATCGATAGAGCTTGGAGGCAGCCCGAAGCGAGCCCTCCGCACGCACAAAGAAGATCCAACATCATACTCCGTTTGCTGAAGGCGAATAGCTCGTTGCCCGACTCGACAGACTCCCTTCTCCGCGCAGCTTCCTTCGCAGGGGACGCTTATCTCTACTCGTCGATCGTTAATCACCCCTCTGACCTTTTGGTCGAAGTAGCTGCAAAAAATGCGAAGGGACCTCTCGTCCAAGCAGTGTATAGTATTCTTAGGTTTGCCGCAAACCAAAGTGTGCACACGAATACGGTCCCGTCAAATGACGCTGATCAATCACGAATTGCGGCCATAAAGTCTGGTCAGCTGGCTGTACTTCGGAACCTTGTAAATCAGTGGAGTGTGAGGGGTTCAGCAGAGTCGTTTTTGGATATGAAACTACGAGCGCCTTAGCAAGCTCTTGACATCATGGAGATTCTGTAATTTGTGGATTCTAAAATAAAGGGCTAAATTGAAAAAGTTTACAGAGACCGGTCGAACAGCCTTTTCTCAGAGGAATTCATGTCGTTCGTGATACTGGTAGACGATGTGGATCTGTTCGCCAAATACATTCACCTACAAGTCAGGGGTGACAAATCAGAAGTCTTTGAGCTGGCAGAAAAGGCTGTAGACGTGAATGCTGTCCGCATTGTCGACGTAGTTCTCAATTCATTCGATGGTCTCGGGAAGACGCCCTGAGCCAGGCTGTTGTAGCCGAAAGCTCTGACGTAGGCCGCCTGCTGCTATCAGATAAGCATCGGTCTTGGACGTGTACAGACTCGGCAACCATAGACCACTTCGGGAAACTGATCACAGAACCTGTTGTCGCAACCATTGAAGCCCTCTCTGAGCATCTTGCCCTTGGGAGCGTAAAGTTTCCAAACCTGGGCGATTTTCACCATTTTATTCAGACCAAGTGGGCCGTTCCTGAAAGCAAGGTCAAGCCGCACCGCCGGGCGCTTGCAGCCCTCCTTTGCTTCCCGAGTTTGACAGTCTTCGGCTCTCCGACAGGGATCCTGCCGACGCTCTGCTCTTTAGGCTACGAGATACCGCCAGCAGAACTCCGCGCCGCTGTGTTGCTGACCCAAGACATCCGTGCTGTCGTCCACGACTCTGTCCGGCTCGCCGCAACGGCGGGCGAGGGTGCCGTCGTGGCACATCTCCTGGCATCGGCCACGCGCCCGGGGACCGAGCGTGTATATGTCGTTCGCATGGCGCTCAAGTTTGCGGCTGACCATGGCCGGCTAAACGTCCTCGAGCTCGTCCTCGAGCGTGCTCCATCGCTGGGTGTGACGGACGGCGAGCTGGCGCTTTTAATCGCGGGAGTCATCAGTTCGCTGAGCCCTCGGCACCACCTGGAGATCTACCGCTTCCTCAAGCTTGCACTTTCGCGCGTGTCTGATTCGGGTCTGTGATATATGTGATTGCTTCTTTCGTCTAGCACACTTTATTTTTATTGAAGAAATTGCGAATCCTTTTATACCAAAACGACGATTTGTAATCCACCTGAAGCGGAGCTTAATACCCTGCGTAAAGACAAATTCACCGCCTTGTCAGCCTTTGTCTCGGTCTTCTCCTAACACAGCGACCTCCTCCGCGATCGCAAAATACGCCTTCTTCCTATCCCTTATTGCAACGGCCTACCACGTGCACAGTCGCAAGGTCACGTTGATCGCACTAGCACTTTATTCAGCTGGTCACGTAGTGCTGGTCACTACCTGACCTGTTGAATTTCGAGGTCAAGTGTACGTCATCGTTCCTGCGCCCCGAAGCGTCGGCACGACAAGGATTTCAGTTCGCCTGAGAAGAATAATCCAATAAATTTTTGACCAGGATCTGCGCCGCGGCATGAATAAGAATATTTGTCACCCCACATCCAGGGGCGGTTACACGACTGACAACTCTCTCCGGCCAGCTGTGGCACATTGAATATCCCAGCTTTGCCATATCGCCCACCCACCTTCCTACCCCCACACACTCCACGTTGTGCGATGCTGTGCTAACTGCACTGTCCCATCATCCCTATTTTTTGTGTGTCGGCCGTCCATTCTGTTCTCTCGACCTCCGCCGCGTCTCCTCGCCTCTGCTCGATTTCCTTTCCTTGATAATGGTAGTCGGTGGTGCGTGCCAGTGAGTGGGAGGGGGTCTGTTTGTGCCAGGCCAAGGTTTGCGCGACTCAGTGCCTAATCGATAAAAAACGCACATCATCCAGCCCCACCCGGAAGACAACACTGCCGAAATAATAACCCAACACACCCACACAGCCACCACACCACACCCCCCGCCAAATATAAAGAAGCCGTTGTGACGTTCACTCCTCGTACCGCCTCAGTCAGTCATAAACGCCTCAACAACACAAGATAGCTATAAGAACTTTTAGTCATGTCGACCTCTGTGGCCATCAACCCGCCCAGCCCCATCGAGCGATCGGAGGCGCCATCGCGTGCCTCGCGCTCCATGATCGACGACGACGGCGCCCTACTCGCCGACCTGTCGGTCCCGAGACTGCCACCCTCAACCGCTGGGTCTTCTACCGGCGCCGGTGCCCACGCTGAGCCGACGGTAGTATCGTCGATCAAAGCGGTGTTGCTGGTCCACTGGTACCTCAACATTGCGGCCGTCATCCTCTTCCCTCTCGGCATCGTGGCGAACATACTGGAGTGGGGCACGGTGCCATCGTTCATGATCAACTTCATGGCCATCATCCCACTGTCAAAATGCCTGGACTTTGCCACGGACCAGCTGTCAATGCGCGTCGGCGAGACTCTTGGTGGTCTGCTTAATGCGTGCGTTATTCGTCTGCAGAAACCCTCCCCTTCCCCCCTCCTCTTGTTTGCCATATTATTTTTTTGCCACATATCCGCTGATTATTTCGCCTCCATTCCCACACGGGTATTTTGGTAATGGATTCAACAAAGATCGTTCGGTAATGCTGTCGAGCTGGTGAGCCGCCACATATACCATAATCTGCTAGTTCTTCCCCCATCCATAGTAAGCTCACCAAACGACCCCGCTTCCCTCTTCGTCCAGATCATGGGAATCACCACGCTCAAAGCCGGACTTCTTCGAGTGCTGCAAGCTTCGCTCATCGGTTCCATCCTGTCGAACCTCATGCCCGTCCTGGGCTTTGGCTTTTTCTTCGGTGGATTGCTGTCAGTGCGCTTGAAAAGCCTTTGTCCCCATCCCACATCACCCCACACCCGTCCCACTCACTCTTCCCGGTGTGTGTGACATTGGTCTTCTCTGTGTGTGTGACGTAGAGTTCCTCTTTTTTCTCCAGCCCTTTCGAAAAGGGCAGGGTTCAGAAGTTTAGCTTGGCCAACGCCAACCTGGATATGGGCCTGCTGGCCGTCGTCAGCCTCGGCTTTATCGTGCCGGCGACCCTGAGCGCCGTCACCAACAATGAGATCGGCGTAATCCTCGTGTCTAGGATCACCGCCATCCTGTTTATGACCTACGTCATGTTCCTGGTATTCCACCTCTACACCAACGTGAGTTGTTTGTGGCCTGCGGTTGAACGTTTTCCGTCTCGGGATTTTTATTGACCATTTTCTCCCTTCTCCGCGCATATACGCTCAATGTGAGCAGCCAGAGAACCTTAAAAAAAAGTATGGGGCGTGTATCTCGAGCCGCAACTCGGCGGTAACCCACTTCCGTCGCCCCGGCAAGGGAGTTCACCCGTCCCGTCGCTTGGGCTCTTTGGCAACGTCCTCCCCGGTTGGGTCAATGCTGTCGCTGCCCGGGGTGGGCGAGGATCTCGAGGAGGAGGAGGAAGAAATGGAGCGGCCCGTGACGCTAATGTGGGTGGCGGCGGCGGAGCTACTGATCGCGACGGTGCTGATCGCCGTGTCGGCCGAGTTCCTGGTCGACTCGCTGGATGGCCTGTCCGAGGTCATGCCCGAGACCTTCATCGGTATCATTTTGCTTCCCATAGCCAGCAATTTCTCCGGGTCCGTCACTGCCGTGTCGGCGTCTTTGAAGGGCAAGGTAGACTTGGCTATCGAGGTATCGATTGGGTCAAGCATGCAAATTGGTAAAGTTTACCCTTCTTCTACAAATCTCTTCCAAACCCTTACCATTGCACACCTCTTAACCGCATCTCCCCGCCCTATTTGGCTTGGTCGAGGTTTGGGACTAACACCTCGCTTCCATGACCTCCATTTTCCTGTCGAATACATGTTGCCTTCCTAAATCCCTTGTCACGACAAGCTCTGTTCGTGATGCCACTACTCGTGTTGGTAGGCTGGATGATTGGGCAGCCACTGACTTTTAACTTTGAGACATTCGAGACGGTGGTGTTGTTCGCGACCGTGTTTGTGGTCAACGCGCTCATCCAGGACGGTGAGTCGCACTGGCTCGAGGGCTGGATGCTCCTTGGTGAGTTCGGGGCTTGGTGCATTTATGACATCGGCGACGATTTTATTGACGCGTCTCTATTCACTTTCTGTTAATTCTCTCGCGCCACATTTCTGTGACTCGGTTCCCTCTGCTACTGTCTTGCGCACTCACTCGACAACGTAGCCTCATACTTAATGATCGGTACTGCGTTTTACTTCGTCTAGAGGCGCCGCTACTTATCCCTTTTCTCCGTTTTCCCCTTTCCCACTCAGCTTTACCCTACCCTCCCATCAATTTATTTGTCTCACTTTCATCCCACGTCATACATTAAGAAGTAGCACGATTTTCCTTTCTGCTCTTTCTCAATTTCGAATGATTTATACGCATTTCTTTTCTCTGCTCTTGCCTGAAACAGTTCCCCTCCCCCCACGCTCCATTTTAAGCTCGACACCCTGTTTCCCGCCAGCGTACCTTATCCACTTTTCTCTAGCCAGAATATCAGGAAGGTAGACTTTGGGTAAGAAGTAGTCCAAAATGAGATAGAAGTGCGTGCGCCCGTGCATTGCGCCCGCCTCGCCGACCTCGTCGCCGACGCTGCGGCAGAGTCCTGGTGCCAGAGTGGGCTGCGATCATATGATCCTGGGGTACAAAGGGGTACAAATAATTAGTGACAGATCATGTGTTTTTGTACCCCAGCGATGATATGATCGCCTGGGGTACAAAAACACGTGATCACAGGGTACCATCTGTCTCGTGCCCAATAAATTTGTCCGGGGGCTGACCTTGCGGTAGACTGACCTCGTTGCAATTTTTTTGGATAGTCGATTTCAGTCCTCTTGCTAGTCATTTTGTGGCACCTCTGTCTCCACCACCCCCGCCCATTTGGTGTATAGCATTGGCCCTCCCGCCTTGCCTCGCCTCGCCTCACCGCCTGTCCACCACGCCTCGACTCATCAGGCCTTGTCGGCGGCGCCCTGCTTCTCACCCTCCCCAACCCCACTCTGCAGCGTTTCGCTTCCGTCTCCCATGCTAGCGTTTTGCTTCCGTCTCCCACGTTGACGTCCTTGATGCAGCCGCCAGGCTCCGGCGCACCCTGAACCTAACCCACATGGACTTGCCACACCCCAGCGTCGAGGTCGACTCCGAGCCCTTCCGGTACACAAGGGTGCCGTCGAGATGGTCGAGAAAGGCTACGTCTACGACACGGGCCAGTCACCAAGTCTGTAGCCACCATCACCATACAAGCCTGCTCTTCCCCGCGCCTGTGACTGTTGGCCTCTTTATCAGCCACTTCAACCGCCTAACTAGCCTTCTCGCCTTACGTTTGCACCCTTAGTAGCAGCAATGTGCCAAATGGTCACATCCTGAGGCGCTGCCAGAACCAATAGTAGGTTATTTTTCATTCTCGGTTTAGTGAGGTGAGTGTTTGTTCGTGTGATTTGGGTGAGTCAATTGTTCCATGTCGGTCAAGGGGGGAGGGGGGAAACTTTTGTAGTCGAGTAAGTTCCGTGGTTCATTCCCAAATGGAACCTGCACTAAAACTTGACCTCGTACTATTCTTACTGTGTAACTGTTTCGACGAGTTTGAGGAGGGGAATGGGAACCGCAGTTAAAAATAAAACTTCCAAGATGGTCCGAGAGTGGAAATGTACTACAGGAAGTTACCTTCATGTACTCTTTGAACGTAGGATAGCCGGTGTCCTCGATAGCCTGCTTGTGCAAGGCCACAATTTCTACCGGGCAGTTATATTTCTCTTGGAACACGAGTTCGTCGGTGCCATCCACCTCCATAACGCCGAGGGTAACAAAAACCGTCGCAGCGCCGTCTGCGGAACCCGGGGCGCGACGCTGCGTCGCCATACACGGAAAGAGGGGTGGAGAAGCCGGCACAATGTAGAAAGGCGTGCGACTCTGGATGAAAGCCATTGACAGCGCGAGACGCAAGTGACTGTAAGGCGCGATCAGCGCACGCTGGAGAGTGAACCATGGCGCTTCGGACGGAACCTCGGCCTCGAGAAGCTCGTGCGCGACAATTGCAGCCTCATGGTCATCCGAAATCGTGACTGACCAGTCGACTCGAGCCTTGTCCACGAGAAAAATGCCACGAGTGATTTCGCTCGGACCAACAGGATGGAGAGGTTGGTGTTGCGGAGACTGCGGAGACTCGTTGACAGGGAGACTCTGGTCGATCGCCCAGAACAGAGTTCCTGTTTCTTTGTACTCAGATGACTCAAATAGCGATTCTGGGTCAGCTACGGCATAGTTGAAAGCACTGATGACCACGACCTCCCGTTGCTGCGAGTTGAGGGCGGCTGTTGCCGCGATATTGCTGACCGACACATTTGTCAGCTGGTGAACAGAGACATAGATGAGGTCCTGCAGTGCCGAGGTTGCATTTGCGAGTACGTCGGCTGGGGCTTGCGCCCAGATCTCGATGGGAAGCGTCGAGTTTGTCTTGCGGAGAGCCCGCGCCGAACCCACAGCCATAGCCACGTGTTTCTCATCCACAGCTGTAATGAGCACTGCACGCCCGCTTAGTGGAGGATGTGGAAGGGTACGGTGCATCACGGGCAGGTCCGCGACGGGATTATTTGGGTCCCCGTAGACGTCTCCGATGTTTCGGTTGTACTTGACGTTCGCCAGGCGGCCAGGGGTTGGGATGCGTGGCAAGCGGCTGGGAATTCGCGATGCTTCTGAAAACTCGTTCAGCTGCTCCATAATGGTGCTTGGACACCTTCGCGGTGTGGTGTCGATGAAAAACTCTCCATGAGTTTTTGAATATTGACGTTCGACGTCCACAAAGATCGCACCGCGTTCCGTCAGCACGTTGGGCGGCGCATTGATCGTCCGCAGTGGGCAATCATCAGGTTCTGTCCGCAGTGGGAAATCATCAGGGTCGCGGCTTTGACGGACGGGAACGAGATGGAATGGTGTGCATGTTTGAAGGTAAGAGTTAACGACCGATGGTAGTAAACGGAATTTCGGTGACCAGTATGAAATAGCCAGCTTGAGAGCGAACCACGGCGTCTCTTGTGGCATATGCCACGCGTCAAGTGTTGTACCACCAAAGCCTGACTCACGAGTGTTAGCAGCTTTATCCTGCCGGTGGTCGGTAACCCAGGACGCACGGGATTTATCGACCAAGAGGGCCTTCAAGTTCATATATGGTTGCTGGCAGGTAATATTGAAAGTGGTCGCGTTTATAGGCTTAAAACAATCATCACTCCACATCATAATTCCAGGGTCCAGGTACTCGGGCAAATTGATAGGGTAAGTAAATTCGTATTCGGAGCCGAATTCAGCCCACATGACAGTTCCAGTGGCCAAGTACTCGGGCAAATCAAACAAAGAGGTCGGGTCTGTGACAGCCATCGCAGTCTCCGGAATTACCAGAACTTCCCTATTCCTGGAAAGTAGAGCCGCAGCGGCATGGGAGTCGCCATGCAAGTCGGATATGTGGATAGTAACGTTGGCGACGCCCTCAAGTGCCGCCGAGATGGCAGCATGCTTGGATGGCACTACATTGAGAGTCCACAGCTCGATTGGCAGCGTGCAGCCTGTTCGACGCAAGGCCTTAATGGAGGCAACAGCAAGAGGTTGGAGCGGATTTAAAAAGAGGGCTATCACAAGGATCGCGCGGCCATTGGTGGGAGGCAGCGCCGGCACCTCATCGGCCGAATCCGGCGGCATTATAGAAACTGTGCCTATGTCGCCACTAAGGCAGCCGACGTTGCTGTTGAACTGAACACCAGAAAGCCGGCCCTGTGCCGTCAACGGTGACGGCTTCCGAATGACTGTAATGAATCTTGGATCGCGGCGGCCTGCCAGAGTCGCGATACTGGCGCCAACAGCGGCCACCAACAGGACGGCGAGCGCGATGATTGCGGTACGTCTCCAGCGGTGTGGGATGGGAGCGACGGCCGGCGTGGCAGAGTGCGGCCTGGAGATACTGTCGTCATCGTCCCTGCTGTGCTTGTCGAGGCTGTCGTCGGCTTCGCCAAGGCCGTCGAAAGCAGGG
>JADGKE010000115.1:0-11849 GCA_026954515.1 Cladochytrium tenue
CCAAAAAATACGCCGAGCCAGTGGCCGCCGCACGACAAAATCTGAAGGAGCTCGCCGTTCAAGTTGCGTCTCTCAACGTCGGCGACTCGGATGCCCAGGCGGTTTTGAAGGAGCAAGCGGAAAGGTTTGCTGCGATTATGCGTCAGCGTGACGAAGAATTCGAAAACGTTTTCCACGAGATTCAAAAGTCCGGCCGGGAAGAGCTTACGGAACGACTGTCGGAAGCGCGGAAGGAGTTTGAACTTGAGTTGGACGCCAGGCTCTCCGAACAGGCCACTCGGTACCTCGAGGTGCTTGATACAGAGTTGCAGTCGCAGTCGGCCGAACTGGAAAACCAATGGAAAAAACGTGCTCGGACAATGGTGGATAATGAGCGGGACGGCCGGCTTGCGAAGTTGGACAACCTGGTCCTCAAACTGAAGCAGCTGGAGAAAATCAGCCTTGATACTTCAGACTACCTCCGATCGAGCCACATTGCGCATATCCAGGCAGCCGCTCTGGAGGCTGTCAATGCAGCCCTCTCTGAGGACCATCAGACCCCATTTGTACGAGAACTAGACCTTTTACGCAGATTCAGCAAAGGGGACGAGGTTCTCGGCCTTGCTGTCGGTGCGATCTCGGAGAACGTTGCCCGGCGCGGCCTAGTGCCGATAGAGGAGTTCTCCCGAGAACTGAGCACCTTGGAAGCGTCCATTCGCCGCGTGCAGCTCATGCCTGAGAGAGGCGGTCCCATCTCGTATGTAGTCTCGAACCTGCTTTCGGTGTTCGTGTTCCCCAAGCACGGCATGGTAGCCGGCGGTGACGTTGAGGCCATCTTGGCCCGGGCCCAGCACCACATGGCCCGCGGAAACTTGGACGGCGCGGCGCGCGAGATCAACCAGTTGAAGGGCTGGCCAAAGAAGATGGCCGCGGATTGGCTCTCGGCCGCGCGCGAGCATCTCGAGGTGAAGCAGGCACTAGAGGTTAGTTGAAACTAGTGAATGTTGTGGGATATTGACACTGCTTTAAGGTTGTCGAATGCCACATCCAACTGAAATCACTGGGCCTGGTCTGAGGAACACGGCTTGAAATGCTATTTTTATTTCTGCCCTTCATGCCCTTCCATCATTCCCATCACCCTGCTCTTAACACCCTGTGCCGGTGTATCTGTCATGATCCAAAAAGTGGAGTGAGCTCGACTCCAAAGGGGGAAAACAAAAACACCACCAGCCTCTCGATCCAGATGGGCTGATAGGTTCATTCTTGCTGAGCGGCCTTTTCTGCTGCCGCCTGTTTCTTATCGTAGTCGTTGCACTACCATATGCCGGTCATGACGACAGCCATGGTGGCCACGACGCCCGGCATCTGGGCGCCCTGGAACTTGACGAAGTCACCTTGGAAACTGGTGGGCGGACACGGGTATCAGGCTCAGCAGGATGGTTGTCTCTAGCTGCCTCAGGAGGCAAGATACCAACCTGGTCGGTGGCTGACTAGTTGCCTTACGTATCGTCGGTTGGAGTTTCGAACAGAACAGCCACTAGTTTAAGTCATTAGACGACCCGACAATTACCACGAATGCCCACACGTCTTGAACAGCACCAGGCCGCGACAACGATCCAGCGCTTTGTGCGGGGCTTCCTAGCAAGGCGTGCGGCCAAATGGCGACAGCGCGCTGCCGTGCGAATCCAGACCGCGGTCCGCGGAAACCTTGCCCGCCGGAAGTTCAAGCGTTTGCTCGCAGAGGCGCGCGACCTGGCGCAGCGCAACCAAAGCCTTCTAGAAGTCCGCGACCGGCTATTGCGCAACGAGCGAGAGCTCCGGAACATCAAGGCCGTCGCTGCACCGCGGCTGCCGGCCACTGAGGCGTCCTGGCGCCATTCCGCAGCCATAACGGTGCAGCGCGCCGTGCGCGGCTGGATCGCGCGTAAGAGGGTTCGGCGACTTTTGGGCCAGGAGCGGCAGAAAATCAGGGCTGGGACCGGCGATGGTGGCGGCAAGGGACCGAGACATCCGCGACCAAAGCTCGCTGACTATGTAGCGTGCTCGTGGGAGGGCGACCTAGCACGGTCGCGGGAGCTGGTCGTGCAGCAGCTGAGGGCTCGGCGCAGGCGATTTCTCCTTGGGGAGGACGAGGACGGCGCGTCTGACGTCCGACGCCACAATCCAACGGGTAGTGCGGCAAGACTTTACTCTGGACTCTCAGAAGCCAAGCGCCTGCTTGAAGCCTACTACAGCAACGTGGACGCCGAGGAGCGGGATTTTGCTCACATTGAGCACCTCAAAGCACATTTAATTCCAGCAAAATTCGCTGCAGATGTCTACGACCTGTCCCTTGGATGCAGGCTTCTTCGGACCACTACCGAAAGATGCATGACTAACCTCTTGCGTAAGTGACTGACCTTCCACCTCCGCTAGGCTGACATAAACGAACAGTCTCTCTCGAATCACTTGATGCTGAACCTACGGCGACAGAAATGGACGCTTCGAGACTGCCGGAGATGCAAAAGCAGGCCAGGCAGAGCCACCTGTTCTCTGTGAAGGAGGGTTCGCGGAGGTGGTGGGAGCTTGATCTTTCCAGCGAGGATATATTAGATGAGCTTGCGAGTGGGGGGTAATAAGTTAGTCAATTTCAAACTCCGACAAGGGATGCAGGACAACGAAGGTAGCGCAGAGCCGGCTTGAACGATCTTACCGTCTCCTCCTGCACTGCAGATATACTTCGCACAAGCCAGTCCATCTGGACCCGGCTAGACTATTTGGCCCTTAATGATCCCAAGGTAAACTACCGTGCGGCAGATGTGGTATCGTTCTTCCCCGTTGATTGCCGGGCTTAGGCATACAAACAAATGATTGGGTCAGTCCTGGACCAGTATAAGCCACAAAGAGACGCCAGCGTGCGCACAGTGAGGCCGGGACTGTGCTTGGTCACAGAATTCCAGCTTCCCGAAAGCCCCGGCGAGAGCGCAACACTCTACATAAACCTTGCCTCCAGCGACCGAGTCAAATCCCCCCCGCCGTCCGACCTGTTGAACATCCCGCTGTGCGTTTCGGGGTTGAGGAGAGCTTCGTCGAGGCCACAAGGCGTCGTCACCAGGCTGGGAGAAGAGTTAAGATCAGAACGCGTCCTGGACGTGGTCGCCAACCCTTTGATCATCGCCAAGTGCCTGAAACCGGGGTCGGCAGCCGATCGAGAGTTCCGGGCCGAGTTTCTCCAGCTGGCTCTGAGTTCCGCGTCAGAAACGATAGGAAGTAAAGTAAACGAAACAGGTGAAGTAGCTTACTCATTCGTCTAAGGCGCTCGCTTCTGCATGATTTTTGACGCCCTAAACAGTGTCACAAATTTTCAATGACGTCTACGTGGAGCCTTATGGTTGGGACGCATCAGGCAGGCCTATATCCCAAGTCGAGCTCGACATGATTGACCAAGCTCAGAGTGGTGGAAAGTTAGCTGACATCGCAACAAGGCCATCAGAAAGCCGAGAGGAGACCATGACGTCGCTTAAAATTCCGCGCGGTAATGAAAATCAAGTGAAGCCAGCAGAACCCACATTGATTCAAGAGTTGCCAACTCAAAAGAGTGAACATTCCGTCGTCCACAAAACGACCCCTGCATATAACGTCCGCCCACTCCCAGCAGAGAATCAAGTCATTTTCGAAGTAATGCTGCCTGGAGTCGTACGTACAATGCTCGCACGACTTTCTTAACGCTATGTATCAAGCAAACTCAGCAAGAAATCAGAGTAGAAGTCCAGCAAGAAGGGAAGATGTTGAAGGTCGAAACGTCGGCATACTCGCTCGACATTCCTTGCGCAGACATTAACCTAGAAGGGTTCCAAGGGAAATTCGTTCGCAAGTTAGGCCTACTAAAACTCCGTTTCAAGCGTGTGTGAAGGTTGGGGTTTTATGTTAAAGTTATGAACACGGATTAAACAGACATTGTCATGGTGTTCATTATTTTCGCGCCATGATGTTGTTACATTGCTGGGAAGGCTTTTCATTTTTTTTTTTTCCCAGCAAAGAATAATATTAGATAAACCTGCGCCGCCTCACACGTGTTTAGCTATTTAATTCTTCTGCTAAGTGTGTATATTATATCTTAGAAAACTTCCTAACAAAGCGGTGGAATTCTTGGTGAAAGCGACTGGGATCATGTCATGTGGAATAAATCTGTCATGCGGCCATTGAGATGCTCTTAAACCCCCCGACAATAAATATCACTGGAGGAGTGAGCGACTCCGTCGGCCGACAGCTAAACTGCCGTTTCTCTCACTGTATTTACACATCACGAATAATAAAGCAAGCAGCAAGAAAAAGAAAGAGGTTTGCTTCATTCATTGGCGTTAGAACGAGAAGTATGGTGTACAAAGAATGATCCCTCCGCGGAGTTAGTTTTTCCGTCAAGAACAGATTGGCCGTTGGCCTCATGGGCCGGCATTACAGGAGAATAGCAACTGATTTAGTCAGCTACGGTTTGGCTCGAGCGCGATGTCAACGCGGAATCCGACCCGCCATCAGAGCCGCCGTATGTCATCTCGGGTAGTGCTGCTGTCGGGACACACGCGACGACGCTCGTGTGGAGAGCCTTACCATCGACATCGTCGATCAAATCCTCAAATGGTCTGGTGGGCCAGACCTGCGCCTCCTTCATACGATGGATTTCATCATCCGGAATGTCTAGTCTGAAGCTGGGCATCTCTGCCTCATCATCTTCCATGTTGAAGTGCATATATTGGAGCTCTTGATCACCCTGACCTGCCTGAAGACCATCGATTCGAATCCAAGTTCGATAACTAATTCGCGACTGATGCACATAGCTTTGTTCCTTTTCCAACTCGAGCAGCGCTTTTTGAACCTCAAAGCATTGGTCCCTCGATTTTCCCCATTCCATGTGTGCACTCTTAAGAATTTCATGGCAGGAAGACCAACGTTTTCTGGCCCAGTCCAGATTCTCTGTGGCAGATCGCAAAGCTGAAACTGGGGTAGGAATTGGTTGGTAGATCGCAGAGTGTATCCTAACCTCGATCAGTTTGCGATCCCATTTCATTTTGCATTTCTTGCATCTCAGCCTTTGCAATTTTTACGTCTTGCTTGGCCTCCATGTACTTAGCCTCTGCTCTTTCTGTAGCAGCCTCTGCTTTTTTAAACGCCTCTTCATGTCCGGCAACCGCTAGTTTAGCTGAATTTACATAATCTCTCGCTCCGGCGATCCTATTTGCAAGGGCCGCCTCGTAGCTTCCTGTGCGGATCACAACGCAATTGGTCAATGATGACTTTCTGGAAGAAGCAGGGTGTCTGCTACTTGTTGCTGTTGAGCGACGAGGTTGCGGCCTGCTGCGTTTTTTGCTGCGGTCTTGACTCGAGTGCCCCTCGCGGGCGGACTCGCCGTCCACGGCGGTGATGTGGCGCTTGGCGCCGGTGTTGGGCTGTGGGGCGGCTGCGCCGGCGGGGTCCATTTGTCTCCTTGACTTGTTGCAAGAAATCTGGCAAAGCCTTTGAGATGTTGCTCATTTCCAGGCGCTTATTGCTGGAGGAAAGGGTGTAAGCCTTCAGCCACAAGTGGAGATTAAGACAGGCGCGGACAGCCAGGCCAGAATCACATCGATTGATTTGAGAATCGCCAAGGCATCTTTGAAGCGCGACTTTTCCGCCCTTTTCGACATTAAAGTACTTCACAACTAACCTATTTGACATAGCAGATGTCCCGATCGAAGTTCAATACCGAAAGCGACAGTCCCCGAACGGTTATTCCACGACATTGACCGTACCTATTCAAGACCTTTTAGACGACAGCACGCCGCCACTTAACATAGCGTAGAGCAAGACAATGCGGGCACATTGCTCCGGGCAATCAAAAGCTCACTTTCTGGATTATCAGAACGTTCAACGTTCGTTTTGAAAGACTACTAGAACTGCCCGCCATGGCAGCGATCGGTTACTTTCCCAAAACGGCACTGAGTAATGGCAGGCGCTCAACGAGAGTTTTTTTTTTGAAGGCTTTAAATAGCAGGTGTAGAGAAATGTATCAAATGGCAAGCAAGCGACGGAGTATGACACAGAGGGCAAGGCTGGCAGGCGCCAGCAGTGACGACAGCAACTGGTCGCTGGCCTCAAAGCCGAGGATGCGAATGGAATGTTGCTGAGCGTCAACCTCAGCCGCGCGCAAGAGCACGTTAAGGACACGCGACAGGCGTGAGTGCTGCGCCTGTAGTTCGCGTTGCTCTTGGTGCCGTGCGACTGCTGTTGGTCTTGCCACGCAGCCTCCTAATGCCGTGATTTTCTTTTTCACACAAGACGCGCGTGCTTCGTTATTCATCTTCGTTAATTAAGCGATTGTTAGTACGTAAATAAAGTTTGAGGTGACAAGTGCAGAAGCGCATTCTTACCAACGCGCGCGAGAGAATAAGAAGTGACTCTTTTCTAGCTCTATTGTATCCATCACCATGTTGGACCTGCAGTTGTGGTTCATTAAGCACCAGGAAATGCCCTTGAATCAGATCAAATACCGCTGTGACAATCGACCAGCCGAATATGCCAACGTCGACGATCGTATAGCTGAGGTGTATGTAAATAATGTCGGTTGTTTGGCCTCGATCTCACCAGAGAAGAGACGTGTCCACAGATATGCCTGTGGCTAGAAGGTAGATTGACGCCGAGAATATAATTAGGATGAACTAAAATGCGTCAGTAAAACCAAGAGTGTGGGGATGTACTTTCTACTAACCGAGGAAAAAATGGCTATGTAGAGCTGGATTCGTCTGTAATAGGTTAACCCCCAATCCTGGAAACAGCGACGAATGATCCTTGCAAGATAAGGTGAACACATTTGAGGTCACATTCAATTCGTACCACCAACTGATGAGGTTCTTTGGAACTGTCATTGCAATCTGCGTTTTGCTATTTTCGTCTTTTGACCACAAACCCTCCTCTAACATGGTATTGAGGCGCCAGAATAAGAATTCTCTCCTGTTTATATAAAAATTAAAGCTCGATCACATGCGATTGTAAGTGCTTGCGAATGTGTCCGTGTCCTTATCCACGTGCGTGAGCGTGTTTTTGCTCGCATACGTTGGTGTCCGTGTATGTGTGTGTGAGAGAGCGAATGAGAGAGTGAGAGCGAGAGAGAGACAGAGAGTGTGTGTATGTGTGTGCGTGTGTACCTTTGAAAGTCCGCATTCGCCACTCCCATAAGGGCAAAATTCGCACTCATTAAGAAAACAGAAACAATAAATTGTGAAAGGTGAATAGCGATTTCAACTGGTGGGTTGACAACCTTTTAATAGAAGCTGTAAGTTCTTGGTAAGAATTATAGCAACTACTCTACCTTTGCGTATCGGCGATCGATAATGAGAACGGCAAGAGGTATGAAAGCATGAACAACAGCAAGGATAAGCGACGCCCTCCGGCTGAACCCCTTAGCAAAAGTGCAGGCTTCACCCAAGAATCCAAGGGCGACATCCCATGCTCGGGATGTAACAAGGGTTGGCTCATTTTCTGTGTGTACTGGCTCATGTGGGCGCAAAGCGCGACCACTAAGACCTACTTTCACCGCGCTTGGCGATGCTGTACAGTCGGTCCCATCCTTGCCGCGTGTAGAAATTGCAACGAACTCGGCCCCGGCGAGATCACACCGCTGGCGCACGGCCGAAAGTTTAAGCTGCGTCTCGCACAGCGCTTTGTCTGGGCGTGACCACCCTGACAGAACCTGGCGTTTGAAGCGAGTAGCGACTTATTCAGATATAAATGACAGATATTAGGGAACACGGGCATATTCCGCCACATAACGGAGCTTACGCGGGATAATTTGAGTCGAAACCTCTTTGTATTCGACCGGGCTGGTAAACTTAAAAACAGTTTCAGTACAAGCCAAGTTCAAAACCAGCAATATTACTGCATGCATTGAAGCGACTATCAGCATTCGGTTTAGGACGACCGCATCAAGGAGAACAAGCTGAAAGAGTGTAAAAGTGACCGGCTCGGCAACGAAAAACAGGACGTTCGCTACCACAGCACAAGTATAGCCGACCTAAAATCAAAGAGTGATGGATGAAGTAGCGGAGGTGGTGGAAGGGGCGATCGTGTTGGTCATGTAAAGTTGAATTCATTGCAGGTACCATTCGAAATTACATAGGAACACGCCTATTAAGCGTTAATGGCACCTACCCATTGTTGGATAACAAGCCAGAGGCCCGTTTTTTCAGGTATAAAATTGTGATTCTTGGAGATAAGCCTGAAGCGCTTGCTAAAGAACGCACATATGACAACCATCGGCATAAATATGTGAAAGCAAAGCTCCTAAGGAAGGATCGGACGTAATCAACACGATTATCCGTTGCAAAAAACTACTGATAGATTCCGAATAGTGATTTTCTGTCTTTTGGGGTGATGCCCATGACTAGCTTTCACCTTTATGAATGTAAAAACACTGAAACCACAGCGGGCCAGATCGAGATCAGCCGGATCTGATATGACAATAGGTGTGGCTGAATGTGAAGCACAATTGGCACCCTGAGGTGTTTGGTTTTGGATATTTCGTATTTTCAAGGAGAGATAGTCTGGCATCCCGGCCGCTATGCTGGGAAGATCATCTTCGGAGCTTGGGGCGCTGGTTGTGGTCATCGTCACCTTTCTTCCAGCCAAGACAAACCCCAAAAAAAAATTTGGCGTCACCGATCCTTGCACCCGCTCCTCTTGGGTATTTCAGTCTCGAAATATTTCCTTGAAGGGCAAATGAACTGAGATGTGCTTGGGCTTAATACCAGGGTACCAAGCGGCATTGCTTCACAGCTCTTTATTCAAAGGGGATGGCCTGTAAGAATTACTGCCCTCTGACACACTCAAAATCTACACCAGTGTCGCGACTCGGTTGGCGGTTCAACTTTGTCCTAATACCTGCCCTTTAATAATTTGAAACCTAACCCTGCTATATGAGGCAAACAGGCTCGCCTAGATCGGTTTATTCTCATAAACTTCATTGAGCTATACGGCCCAGAAACAGGGAAACTCCCAGTTCCTACTTTGCTTTCTTTCCAAACTCTCATACAACTCACTTCTGCAGGGCGGGCAGTCTGTAATTAATCAGCCTTTTATTGTGTATTTCTCGAATGTCTTTGTGGGGTCGAACAGCTCCCAACGGCTTGCTGGAAAAATATGCTTATTCTTTTCGTACCAGGAGCGTTGAACCACTTTGCCTGCGTGAGACTTAAAAGCGTTGGTGCAAAGAGACATCAGCCTAAGCTTTGGGAAGGAAGGGGTAGGGCAAGGCATGGAAGAAAAGAGTGGAAAAGCCATGTATTGGCTCAAGCATAACTAACCTCTTCAGTTTCGATTCTTGCGTCGTTAACGAGCCGGACATCATCATGCACGTCAAATGCGAAAAGCGGGCCGGACTTTCCGCGTGTCTGGTTAACAATGAAATCATAGAATGTGTATGTCTGATATGCAGCTTCTTTAAAATTGTGATCAAATGTTTTGTGGTACGTACGTGAGGTATAATTAGATCCTCTTTAATATACATCAAGTTCTCAACGCTCATTGTTCGAAGTTCAGGCAAGCTAATTCTGATAGCCTCCAAGAACTGACCAATCGTATCTCCTTTCTTACACTATGAACTTATGAGACTACACCGGAGCTCAAAAATAGAGTTCTTACTTCGGTTTGTTTCCTATGCCCGGTGCCATCCCAGTAACTGTATGTAATCATAATCTTTTCAGCTATAACGCCAACATTCGTCAGAAGATAATATGATTGCAAGGGGCAGGTGTTTACCTTTTATCTTTTCTTGCTCTTTCAGCCACTCTAGTTTCAGCATATCGCGCTCTCTCCGCTCCTTCTCTTCTCGCTCTTTGTCGGGCAGAAAACTTGTATCGACAGTCGGATCTTTCTTGGCCTTAACACGTTTCGGAACAGCTGTGTCTGCTGACGGTAATATTAGTAAAGAAGATCAAAATTTCCCTCCTCAAACTACACGACAGTGTAAGCCCCTCAGAGAGAAGATTAGGTAAAAAGTCAATCAGAGCTCGATGGTGGTTGGTATCCTCGTTGAAAAGATCCTCACACATCGATCATGAAGAAGAAGAAATATTCATCCGTGGAGCAGGTATTTCGCTACAGCAAACAATAATTACTCACCGCCGTCCTGGTCAGCTTCATCGTCTGCAAACGAAAGCTTCGACTTTGACTTGTTTTCTTTCTTTCGTTTTGAGGAGCTCGCCTGGCTTTCGGCGCGTCATTAAAGGTGTGCTACTTTTGTGGCGGCGCAAGTGCGAAGGCAGCTTTAAACTCACGACTTTGAGAGCTCACGCTCAATCTCTTCTTGTCGTTTCTTGTCTAGGTTTGCCCGGATCTTCTTGAAATCCTCAAGCTTCACCAAGCCGACCGTGTGCTTCACGAGCTCGGCCTGGGCCTGGTCGCTCTGGGTAACAAACTTGTCTGAGCCGATCCTCACTTCAGAGTCCTGGTATCAGGCGGGCCATATGCAGGCCGACCGCCGCATTAAACAGGAATAGAAGTCAGAGCAAGGCGAGGTGAGCATGCACGCTTCCGGGCTGCGGGAATGCGCCGAACCACCAGCAGCGCCATCGCCAGCAAGCCGACCTTGATAATCTTCTCCTTCTGCTTCTTGAAGTCCTCCATCATCCTTTCGCGCTCCTTCTCGAGCGCCTGTGCTCGGTTGCCCTCGTCGGCCATGGTTGATTGAGGGTCTCAAGGACACTGCGGAAGCCACCAATACTGCTGCCAAGTCACGCCAGATCAATCAACAAACACCCCCAAAAAGGTTGAAATTCCGCTAGTGCCTTCCTCCAAATTGGGGGCAGCTTGGCCACAACCCCACACCCACCAAAACACCCGAGAACATTGTACTCCTCTCTCATATTGGCAGAATTCTTCACTGCCCATAGTCGCACTCCTCCGCGGTCTCTCTTGGAGTTCTGTCAAAATCGTTCGGACTTCCCGGGCTACGAATTGGCTGGCTTGCCTCCCGCGATAAAGATTGGTGGCCAACCTACCGCGCGTGCGTGAGCTTTTCCGTCGTCACGCTGACGTGCTGGAGTGGGATAAGGCGCGCGTTGCCTCTGGATTCGTGCGGAAGGAACATACTAAGCTGCTGTGCCACTAAATTAAAAAATATGTTGTAATTACTATAATAGGACCTACACTCATGGGCAGATGTCCGAGCGGTCCAAGGAGCCACGTTCAGGTCGTGGTCTGGAAACAGGCGTGGGTTCGAATCCCACTCTGCTCACAACTTTTTTCGTTGTGTATAGTCATGACCACGCGTGTGTCTTTTTGTGAAGCTTGTTTTCTCCAATGTAAGTGAGAAGTCGGTGGGTTGAACGCCACCTTCCACTTTCAACCATTTCAAGTAGCTTTTAATCCATTATCCATTCATACATGCCAATACCAGCTCCATGACGGCCGCCCTTAGCTCCCCCAGGCCTTCTGCCGCAAAGCCCACGTTGCTGGAGACGTCGACTGAGCTGGGGTGGCGGCGGCCTGCGACCGTTTTAACGGACGGGCATTATCTACACGGCCAACCTGGCGGCCCTCTGTGAGGCGACCGAAGAGGTGACCGCAGCCGGTGGTGACGGGGCCGGCACCGCTACTGACGAGCTGGCGGCCAGGGCCGCCCGCCCCGCGGTCGACTTCGCTGTGGCCGCCCCGCCAGCCGCGGCTGCCGCACTGACTGCGGCGGACGCCGGCGCACTTGCTGCTCGGGTAGGTCGAGGGAGGGGTATGTTGTAACTGGTGCCCATAACTGACATTCCAAAACAACTTTCGCTTCTCCAGCTTGCTCGAATCACCGACCATTCTCTTCTCGGTCGACATTGCTTGCGGTAGGCAATGTCTTAGTACCGCCACCCCTCCCACCC
>JADGKE010000116.1:0-11836 GCA_026954515.1 Cladochytrium tenue
CCGCCGCCGCCAGAGGGCCGGCCGGCGCCAGCCGACTGGCCGCCCGCGCCACCCGCGTCGTCGCCCTCCAGCCCGGCGGCTGCGCGCTCCTTTTTCTTCTCAATCTCCTGGAGCTTATTGAAACTGGTCTGTAGGTCCAGCGCCGTCTTGAACGTCCCGACCGTCTCACCAACAATGTACGCCTTCTCGCGCACCATTCCCATCCACTTGGACCCGATGCCCCACGCTCGCCGTAGCACCGGCCCGTCCTCAGCGTCGATCTTTGCCGAGTGCTGATTCGCCTTGAGGGAGTAGGTGAAGCCGATCGCGTGTAGCAGCTCGACGCCGTACGACTCATCTTTTAGCGCGTCCGCCTCCAGGATCGCAACCTCCCGAAAGTTGGCCAGGGCTTCCTGTGCGAGTTGCTCCATGGCGAGGGGCAGCACCTCCGTGGTAGGGCTGGCCGAATTCGGGCTGAAAGCATCCCCGCTTGGTGTCCCCCCAAAGTTGTACGCATCGCCTTGGATAAGACCAACGCTCGGGAACGCGTCCGTGAAAAGCGACAGCTTGTCGATCAGGTTGATCACCAATTTGGTGATCCGCACCTCACGGATCTCGAAGCGGTCGCTGGCGCTCAAATTCTCGGTTGGGTTAACGGTGCCTGCCTCGTCCGAGTTGGCCATCGCCATTGCCTCCTTGAAGTCCCTTGCGATCGAGATCTCACCAATTATGTCATCGAACTTGCCACCGCCAAATTGCTGCTTGAAAAACTCCTCTGGGTCAACGACCATCGATTCGGCCCCTCCAACCTGGCTACTACCGAACATATTGTAGGCGGCACGTCGCTGTGGGTCCGCCAGGACTGGCGCATGATGAAGGATATTAGTTGGGCGATTAAGACACTCTTTTTCTCAATTCAATGCCGACCTTGGTACGCCTCCGATATTTTCTTGAACTTTTCTTCAGCATGAGGATCATCGGGGTTCTTGTCTGGGTGGGACTTCATTGCGGCCAAGTAGTATGCTTTCTTGATCTGCGCAGGCGTTGCTTTCACATCTACTCCAAGCAGGTCGTAATAGTCTCTTTCTACAGGATTGTCGTCTGCTCATGCATTCAGCGCTGCATCAGTTGGGCCAAAATTTCGACGTGTTTCCATACCAGTCCCGGGCTTCCCAAATCCTTTCATTGGCTTCTTCGGAGGAACGCTGCCCTGCTGCGGCTGTGGTTGTGGCTTCGTGCCGGTGGCGCCTGATCCCGGTGGAGTCGCGCTTGGCCTCCTCGCCGAGCTCGCCGATGCTCCGGACGGGCCAGATCCAGCTGATGACGCCGGCCGCGGGGGCAGGTTCGGGGGCGGGGAGGAAGTGGCCGAAGCTGGCCGCTCTGGCTGAGGGCGGAAAGGCGGGGCAGGCTGGGAGGCTGCGAGCGGAAGGCGGACCACCTCCCCGCACTGGAAACACTGGACCAGCACAACGGAGGCTCCGGCGGACGGCCCAGGAGCAGAAAATTCGAAGGTGGTGTGGCAGTTAGAGCATGGTGCGGTGACGCTGCGCGGGCGACGCGACTGCAGCACAGCTGTGTTGCCAAAGGTGTCGGGTGGCGGTGGGCCAGGTGGCGGCGGCGACGCGGACATGGTGGGGATGGTGACGTAAAAATATTTTGATGAGGCCGGCAACGGTGGCGGCACAGCAAAAAACATGAGTTACGAGATTTAAGGGAGACATTGACATAAAAGGCAGGGAGGAAAAGGAGGAGGCGATCACAAATATATATCTATGCCGGCTGTACAGTTTCGCAACAGAAGCTCAAAAAAGAGAAAGAAGCAGAAGCCGGCATAGATTCAGTGTCGAACAGCCCTCACTTCGAAGTTTCATTGAGGGGATTTGCCTCGTCAATCTTTAAGTTTCCAAGCAAGTGGTTTGTGTCTCGGTGATCTTTGAGCGGTGCATATTAGTCAGCCACCAAAAAACGTAAAGGGAGGTAGAAAACTGACCGGCTTCATCAGCTCGGACGACCTCAATAAGATCACGCATGGTCGCACTCGCGGGGAGTTTCCAACTTGGGGGAGAATAACGTCAGCCCTTCGTTGCGAATCGCAAGTGAAACCAGACTCACTAGTCAATGGCGATTTCGGGGGCAGGTTCCGTCGCCCAGTGTTGGACTTTTCCTCCTTGATCGATATCCTCCAAGATGTGAGTGTACGTTTTGATAGCACTCTCCTCGAGGTATCCAACGAATCGGTGGCAAGTGCGCGGAGATAGCACATAACTGGATTTTTTTTCAGCAAGTGCGTTTGAATTAACTCAATATGATTACCTGACAAAGAAACCGTTCACAAAAACTCCCTGGGCTATCAATATTATAGAACGCATCAGGATTCCCGGATTTCGTTTCTGTGCCAATCGCTCAGCAAAATAAAGTGCAAGTATTGCAAACGCTACCTTCATGAACGTCAGCAGGTGCATCCTCTCGTTCTCGGCCTCCTCGAGTAAGGTGTGGATCCACCCATTGTCTCGTCGGAGCAAGCGAAGCGAGCGCATGTGGCGAAGCATCCCAGCGACAAAGCCCGGCACACCGGCGACCGTTTCGAGGAACACGATGCGGTTCAGCCACTGGCGCTCTGTCATGGTACCAATGCCTGACGAGTAGCCCGTCGCGAGGTCGAACGTGCCGCGCAGTGTGTTGATCGCCGCCAGCGCGACTCGGTCGCGCAACGTCTGCACCGGCCGGTGCGACTCCTGGACGGCGTCCAGCTCTTCGCGCGTGTAGACCGGGTGCCGTAGCACATAGTCCCGGAGCGCGATGCTACTGCCAGCTGCGCGAAGAATCGCCGAGGAGGCGAAGTGGCGTGCTGTGCACGGGCCACGCGAGGTCACGCAAGCTTGACTTGACGTTCGGGGGGATGGCGCGAAGGGAAGAGGCGCCACGATGCGTGCAGGGAACGTGGTGGCCACAGCAGCACTCGCAGCAGCGGCAGCGAGAGGTCGGAGGGGCGCTTGGCTGACAGATTTCAACATGTGCTGAGTTAGATAACTTCTAGTAAGGTTGGGTGAGTGGCTGCCTCCCAGGCTGCCTCCTCCCTGCGTCGATTTTTATGAGAACAGTGCCACCCGGACGGCGCCGGAGCAGGCGCCGGCAAATTCGGATTTCTCCGGGTGACTGGGCTGACCAGTTCAGCCGCAACCATATTTCCTGTCAAACCCGTTAAACTTCATGAAAGCTGATGTTGTGGCATAACAAAAATTCTCTTAACCCCATCGAAGCTTCCAGCACCACATACGAGGCTTCTAGAACGACTTACTGTACAGTATGGTTTGTCTCGCTGGCCTGTCAATTGCCCCATTTAACACCACATTTACTCTGCTCTTCCGTCCATCCTAACCCCCATCCCGTCCCCGAACTATACTTCGTCAGTGAGAAAATTTTAACTCATACAGACTCCGCGCAGTATGCTTTTACTGCTTCGTTCGTCGACTCACTTCCGGCCTTTGGTCCGCACGTCGAATTTCTTCCAATTCGGATGCCACCAATCCTCGGCAGTGACTGCGGTTGCTGCCAACCTCCCCCGAAAGGACTACGTTCTCCGCCATCCGGTGTACTCTCGTAAAGAACTGGACTCCATCCGCGAGTCGCACCGCCCCGCCGGATCCTTGGTCGACAGGGTCGCACTCACTGCTATCACCGCCATGCGCCGCGGGTTTGACTTCGCCACTGGTTACTCGCCTGCCATCGGCGTCATGACTGAGCGGCAGTGGCTCAACCGCATCGTCTTTCTCGAGACGGTTGCTGGCGTGCCGGGGTTTGTGGCCGCGATGGTTCGCCATATGCGGTCCTTGCGTTTGCTCAAGAGAGACAACGGGTGGATCCATACCTTGCTGGAAGAGGCCGAGAACGAAAGAATGCATTTGCTGACTTTTATGAAGGTTGGATATATGATAAACACAGCTTATCTAACAATACAAACCCAGTTACGCCAACCGGGTGTCTTTATGAGGTCCATGATTATTTTGACCCAAGGAATTTTCGTAAACGCATTTTTCGCGTGGTTTGTCTTTCTCTTTGCGGAAGAATCTAATGAACTTTCCAAGCTATCTCATTTCGCCAAGGATCTGCCACCGTTTTGTTGGATACCTCGAGGAGAGTGCAATCAAAACTTACTCCCATCTTTTGGAAGACATTAATCGAGGTGGAAAAGTTTCACATTGGCGCACTGCAAAGGTTCCTGACATTGCACGGGAATAGTTGAGTGGCGCCGGTTTTTCATCATCTCGTTTCCCCTACCGTAGCTAAATTAATATCCTTAAATGTAGCTGGCGTCTTTCAAACGACGCCACAATGCGGGATCTAATCGAAGTCGTTCGTGCTGATGAAGCAGGTTTGTTAAGCTCTGATACAAGCACCTATGTTTTAATTGACATTCATTAGACCACCGAGATACGAATCATACATTCGCTTGTCTTCAACAAGACCAGCCAAACCCCCTTAACACGGTCCACAAAAAAGTAGAATCAGTTCGAGGCTAATTTTGTTTGGATTACATCAGATTCTTCTCTTTTCCCTTCGGATTTAAATACAAACCTTGGCAAAATGACTCCCTTTGAATCTCAATTTTTTCGAGTTGTGGCCCACACCACCTGATCACATTTTGCTCTCGCCATGGTCACACCCCATTTTTTACCTATTGACCACTATTTTTTAGTTTCGCAAAATCAGTGGCAGGAAAGACAATTTGTCGCCGCGCCCGCCTGACAAGGATACATCAAGGCAGGTCGAATGATTTGGACGCTTGGGTGATGTCAGTGATTAAGGTTGGGATATTGCAGCAAGATTTCACTTGCAATCCCGGTTTCAGTTACTTTTTTTTTGCTCATGTATGTACCTCTACTCCTTCGAGTAGGTCGCGAACATATCGCCGCTGGTTAGCGAGGAGATCCTACAAGAGCTCTTCACCTGCATCGGCTCCATCAAGAGCCTCAACTTGCACGGTAGCCCATACAACGATGGCAGCCTGGAGTGCGACGTCGAGTTCGAGGCCTCCGACTCGGCTACAATTGCCATGCACCTCACCGGCACCGAACTTGGAGACCACATCCTCCTGGTTACCACTCCTGTCCAGCCCACTCCTGCCGCAGTCGCATCCCCGATTCCTGGGGGTGCCGGCGCACCAGGCGGGGCCTCTCTCGCCTCGCATATCCCGCCACATCTTCTCCCCGCGGCATTCAACCCGGCCTACCTTGCTCGCTTTCCTGGAATCAGCCCCTTGCTCATCCAGTTCGACCCTGCAAAGGCAGAGGAAATCGCGCGCACTATCTATGTCGGCAATATTAGCCCACTTGTATCAGAAGAGGACATCACCACCTTCTTCGGATCTTGTGGGCCCATTGCTTTTATTAAAGTAGCCGGTGATCCGGTTGTCGGTCCTCGGTTCGCATTCATCGAATTTGGTTTGTACGCGGATTCGTTCATCGCTCCCTCAAACATAACATAAAATTATATTTGGCGATTCAGCCATATTAGAAGCCGCGAACGAGGCTATGAAACTTAATGGTCATGTCCTCGGAGACCGCCCATTAAAGTACATAAACTCGCACATGAGAGTTTGCGTCTAATATTTTCTTAGAGTTAGTCATTCCAAGAATGCTATCAATAAGGGTCAAAGGAGGGTCGATGACCCAGTTCTCAGGAAAGTTCGAGAGGCGGAGAGCAGGATTGGCCGCCATCCATCTGACAGCGATGACGGGCGAATGAGCACCTCGTCCCATCGTCGAAGGAGTCGCAGCCTCCGACGCCGCTCCCGGTCGAGGTCTCGTTCCAGATCCAGGAGAAGAGACCGCTCACGACGTCGAAGGTCGCGTTCGAGAGATTATTATCGCCGAAGGTCACGAAGCAGGTCACTCGGCCGGTAAGCAGTGGGACTTTGGGTCTCGCTCTTACTCTAATTTTCATTGTTGTTTTTCTCTATCAGGAGGGTTCGGAGTCGAAGCAGAGACCGCCGCGATTATGACCGTGACCGCGACAACCGCCGCTACCAAGATTACGGAAGGTTCGTGCCCAGGAAATCGAATATCCCCTTTATGATTATGAACTCTTTTCAAGATCTCGTAGCAGAGAGCGTCGCGATCGCAACTCAGGTCGCGATCGAGAGCGCGAACGCGAGCGTGATAGAGAACGCAATCGCCGTGATGGTGACCGAGAGCGAGAGCGTGAGCGAGACCGCGACAGGGACCGCGATCGGGACCTCCGCCGTGACAGAGAGCGACCCGGGGACCAGGATGCAAACGAACTGAGCAGATTAGAGGATATCAAGGGCTGGACTCCCTCGGGCCTTCATGCTGAGAACGGGCACCGTCCGGTGGACTCGGTCGCCTCGGAGGTACCCGATGATTCGATCATGGCTGAAGCTGCCATGCTTTCTGAGCGATTTCTTGAAGAACATGTCGGGGTAGGCGAGGTCGAAAAAGCTGAAGTAGGTGAAGATAAGGGCTTGGCAGCTGACGCCATGGAGGTGGTTAATCAATAAATGCCAGAAGCGCTT
Organism: Cladochytrium tenue; assembly: GCA_026954515.1. Classification (NCBI taxonomy): domain Eukaryota; kingdom Fungi; phylum Chytridiomycota; class Chytridiomycetes; order Cladochytriales; family Cladochytriaceae; genus Cladochytrium; species Cladochytrium tenue. The sequence continues at coordinate 6,512 of JADGKE010000116.1, forward strand.
TCTATTTGGGTGGTTGTGCGAGAAACTGGAGAGACTGCAGTTTAACCTTGGAATGAAGTGCCTGGGTATTATTCATAGGAATAAAAACATCCCGGGGGGGGGGGCCCAGGAATGCAGTGCCTCTCCTGAAATCACTACCAAACCGAACGTCGAAGAACTCAAAAGCACAGCGTTTCTATTTCAGACGCCGAAACGAACATCATAGGGTGCAAAGAAAGATAGCTGGTGATGCCATGAAATAAATAGGATTGAGCTGAGGAGAGGCAATGGAACTAGGGGCCTCCAAATTTGTTTTACATATACCTCCTGCCGTTCTGCAGCGCACGCACCAAGTTAGGTTTGTCGATGACGATCTGCCCGACTGTGTTGAGGAGCGAGTGGATACCCTCGCCGATGCGTGCGACCACGTCCAACTCCTGCCAGATGGCGTACGACTCTGCGTTCCCGAGCTCGCACAGCGCGCACGCCAGCTCCGAGCTCGAGAACAGCGTCAGGAAGTAGACATAGTCGCGCGTGGCGCGCACGGCCGGGCCGATCGGGCTCTCGGACCCGAACCATAGCCCGTACGACAGCACCGACACCAGCGACACGGCCAGCTGCGCCGCCAACAGAATCACGGCACAGGTGACGCCTTCGTGCTGCATCATCACGGTGCTCTTGTGGGACTGCTGGCTGTTCATACGCGGACACTGTGTCGCGCGCGCGGAGTAGCAACGCTGAATGGCCGCCTTGAACAGGATCGCGTACGTCGTCTCCAACCCGGCCTCCACCATCGACAGGTCGGTGCCCACGAGGCTGGATGTTGTCCAGAATAATAGGGGGTTGATGCTGCCGGGTATCTGTGGGGGCAGCCGAAAGGCGGAGACCGGCCCCTCTACCAACTGCGTCAAAGCGTACTTGAGCCAAGTCATTTTCGCTGGACCGACCGGATATATCCTTGTAGTTATGCCGGGTAATTAATTCGCATTCGATAATAGCAAGCAAGGAAGAGGGACGACGGAGGTCAAGAAAGGACCGAGGCCAGAGGGCGTTGAATGAACTCACAGTTTTACTGTGTCGGCTGCGATGCTGGCCGGCGTGCCATCCGTGCTGAAAAGAATTTGTAATTCGGCAACTACATGGTTGTCAATCTTTGTCGAGCACACCAGTGGAAACGAAGTCTCCAGCTCGGTACCACCGCAGACATCAACTCCGGTTAGGATGTTGGATATGGTGAAGGATTGTTCCTGTTGCTCGGAGATTCCAAAGATGAGCCCGGTTGCAAATCGGGCACCCTCGTAGTGCTGGATTACTTCATTAACTAGCAATGAATCGACCCCGGCAGCAACTATATCTTCTGAGCTAATGTAGTCGTGCATTAGAGATTGAGAGAAAGATAAAGAGGAAGGCGAAGAGGGTGTACAGGAAAAAAAGGAGCGCAGAAAAAATATTGCGATGATTACCTATCGCCACTTGCGCATCGGCATTGTGTGAAAATGTCCGCCGTGAACCCTAGACCCTCAATTGTATCACCGTCATTCAAGGCCGAAATCAATGTTGGAGGGTGCATGGCAGTTGTGTTTCTGAAAAGTTAATGTATGGATCAATTTGAGTGAGTCGGGAGGAAGACATCCAAAGGAACGTACGCGACCGCTGGATCGCTGCTTTCGGATCTCATGATGCCGAGCGAGGAGCCCAAAATGTATTCACCAACTCCGGACTGGACAGCCATGGTAGGCCACTTGCGGTCCACTGGGCCAATCTGTTCATCCTGAACAAAGTAGACACAGTTGCTAACATCATTATAGACTCCAAAGGTCGTCGCGTAAATGGATATGGCGCAAAATGGTGTCAGCAACTTAAGCAGATCGATCGCAATCCAAAGACCGCTGAGCCTCTCCAAAATCTTTCGGGAGGGGCTGGTGAGCGAGAGAGTCTGGGCAAACTTCAACTTCCTGAACGGCGGCGTTTGGACAAATCCACATACGACCAAGCTGAATCCCTTCTGAGCGGACAGGAGGTAGCCAAAGACGCACGACGCACTATGTTTCAGTGCCTTCATAGTCAAGATGTTGCTGTAGAGGAGAACCACCTCCACGAATACACCAGCATAGTGCTGGATAAGGGGCGCGTCCAGTGGCACGACGATGCCCTCGCTGAGCAATATAACGACGCCGATCAGCAGAGCATTCAGGGACAGCGCAGCCAAGCACCAAAACATCTCAAAAAAGATGGTCGACTTGGACTCTGAAATGACCCTGACGTTCCCTCCCATGTGCGACGTGTTGGTGGACCTTGACGGGGCGTTGGAGTTCGACTTTGACGGGCGGTCGATATGGGACACCTCGCTACTCGAGAACACGGGGAGAAAGCTGATATTTTTTGTCGGTTCGCGCGGGGCGGGGGACGGAAGCGACGAGGCGCCATCGTCTGTGTGCGTCGCGCTTGCGCCTAGCTGGTCAGTGGCGTCGTCCGAGACAGCGAAGTTGGACAGCGACGCGCTCCGCGCCCCAACGCCAAACGCGTGGTCCGGCGGAGGCGATCCAGCAAACCGGTCGCTCAGGCGGTCCGCTGAGCGCAGGATGCCGTGCCGGACCGAGTTTAATCCACGCGATACGACGCGCACCCGAGAATTGAACTCCTCGCTCATATTGTCACAAGGCGAGTCGGGCCGTCAGAGGGAGTGAGGTGGCCTTTAGCGTTGTGGTGATAGTAACAGACACCGTGGAGGGCGGTGGTGAGAGGGTGCTGGGGGTGATTTGTGGGGGTGACGGTCTAACAAAGGTAATAGGCCCACGAAAGCGGCGTTGGCGGCGACGCCATTTGTGGTGGTGGCGTTGCTTTATGGCCCAGGAAACCACATCCCGTCGGCATCACCGGCTGCGTAGCCGCCTTTTACCTCGCGCGCCTCGGCGCCGGCTCACACCACTCTATCGTCATCGACACTGCGCACTCCGGCCCCGCCTCGCAGGCCTCGGGTAAGACCGGCGGCTTTCTCGCCCCTCCGCTGATCGACCAAAACTCCCCTCCCAACAGCCCGTCCTCCTTCCTCCTGCAGTGGGTCCTGCACGACAACAACCAATGCGGCGCCATTGACGTCGCCGCAGAGACCATTGGTACCACGGCCACCACGGCGCAATGTGATCCGCGCCGCTTGACGCGCGCCTGCTGGACGCCACCGCGCCGCACGCCGAGTTCCTGCACGCCCGCGCCATCAGCGTTGCGCCGGCGACCACTGCAGGCCCTAATCAGCAAGGCGCATCACGCATGGGGTCATGGACGCGCGACGCCGCCACCGAGTGGGGGCTGCCATACCGCCCGTCTCCGCCATCCGCGCGCACTCGGTCGTGTTTCACGCAAACGAGCGCGCGGATGGCTGCGGTAAAAGTGGCGCCGCCGAGCCGGCCTTCACCGCCTCTGCTGACTGCTTGTTCTGCGACGCGACTGCGTTTTTGCGGGAGCGACTGAGGCGGCAGCCGGAAGGGCGGCGCGAGCTACAACGACCATGTTGTGCCCGCCGGTGGCAGGCAGCTGGGACGACGTTGATCTACCCGCGGAATGGGAGGTGTGCCCGCGCCCTGACGGCTCGCGTGGCGTGTCCGACGTCTACGATGTGCCGTCGAGCGGGTCATCATCGAGGTTGCCACCGCCGCCACCGCCAAAGTCTCGGCGACCGCGAAGGCGTGCGTCCCTGGCGTAGCGGCTGCAGAGCCGGCAGTGAGCCTGCAGGCGTGCTGCCTGCCGACTAGCAGGGACGGTATGCCGATCCTCGGGCCAGTTGACGGGTTCCAAAATCTGTGGCTCGCGACGGCGAACGATTGCTGGAGAATCCTGCTCGGGCCGGCGACGGGCGAGGCGATCGCCGAGCTTATTATCAAGGGGGAAGGCGCAACGACGGTAGATGTCAGGCCGTTTTACCCATCGAGGTTCAAGGGTGGTGATGATTGAAGTCTAGCTACGTTTCGGTTTTTATGCATTTGTTTGCTTGTGTGTTGATTTATCCGTAAAGGTATTTGTGATTGTATTTGCTCATAGTGTTCAGACCTGTTTCACCTGCATTGCTGAAGCTTGTCATATGGAGGATTGGGGCAAAGCAGTAAAGGAAAAAGAATGAAGCCTCTAAATCAGAAAGCTTGCAAGCCAGAGGGCACCCGCTGCCGATAAAGCCGCGAGAAGCCCACCTCCTCTGGCTGGCTTGATCTTGGATGCGGATGAGGTGGAGCTCCCTGCGGTCCCGGCCGTTCCGGTCCTGCCAAGGGCCACGGTGAATCCGACCCTCCGGTTGGTATAATCGAACACCGAGTAGAAGCGCTTCAAAAACGTGTTACCCATCAGCACAATGCTGGAGCCGAGCGAGCTCGACTCGGTCGTCTCGAACCCGACGATGCAGGTGGTGCTGCTGCCGGAGCTATCGATCTCGACAATGTAGTCGGACGGACTCAACGTCAGGGTGCCGCCGTTGCCCATGTTCAGCGTCAGCACGGGCGACGTCAGCGTGCTCTTCAGGCTGCACGGCACCACGTAGACGTAGTCGTACGTGCTGGTGGATGATAAGTACTCCTTGGTCGCGCCTGAGATGGACGAGAAAGCGTCCAGGACCGATGCCGGGATCAGGCCAAGGGACGTGCCCGTGTCCATGATGACGACGGCGGGGTATGACGTGCTGGCGTTGATGGCCACCGTCGTGGAACCGACGGTTAGGGACTTGATTGGCAACGCGAAGTAGCCCGTTTGGGTGATGGAATCGCTGGTATCGACGGGGAACCTATAGAACATAAAGAAGAAAGGCATCCAAAGCTTCAATAGGGCGGTCGAAAGTCATCAAATTAATGCGGAACGCACCAGGAGAGGTTTGCCGACGAATCGGCAAAGTAGCTAGAGTCATAACCCCCAAACGTCAGCACTCCCGTAGTCTCGTCCGAGGCAATGTAATAGCCGAACTGCGCCGTGGGTAGCACCCCGCGCCCGGCCATGACACCGATGAGCGGCTGGTTGACAGTCCCGGAGGAGCTGCTGGCGCTAACGTTGAGGCTCATCCCGATGATTCCGTCGAAGTCCGACGTGGTGCTGGATGATGTGTAGCTCGTGACGTCGGTGAAGCTGAAGTTAGTGACGGTGTACTGGCCGACCGTCACTTTGTCCAGCGCGATGCTGCCTTCAATCTCAGTGCCGTCGGCGTACGTGTCGCCGGCAGCCGTTTCGCTCGGGTTGACGTAAGTGGAGCTCGCGGACGAGTCATACACGTTGGTCGTTGCTTTGCAGATGGTGCTGGTGCAGGAAGACGAGACGACCCAGAGGTCGTACGAGCCGGTGTCAAAGAGCATGTTAAAGGTCTGCGCAGGGGTG
>JADGKE010000118.1:0-11761 GCA_026954515.1 Cladochytrium tenue
GCGAAAGCCGATGTGGTCGGCGAGCAGGCGCGGCTGGCCTGTCGGCGGCGGTGGAGCGGGAGGGCCGGAGAGGCACACGGATACGGTGGGTTGGGGAGGCGGCAAGGACGAGAGATAGGATGCTGGTCTTCTTCGCGGCCGGGGCAACGGTGGAGGCAGAGGAAGCAGCGGCCGGTTGTTGTGGCGAGGTTGCTGTTTGGTAGATACTCACGCGCGGCAGCACGCACTGCTGGCTGGGCGGGACCGAATGAGTTCCAATCCGTGAGGTGAGACTTGGACGAGACGCGAGGCCAACGGAGATTCGAAAGAATCTCAGGAATGAGGCAGTCATGATGTCTTCAGCCTCCAGTTGTAATCACGCATCTTAGTGATGCATGCAAAGAATGTCATTAAATCTCTGTTAGGATGTCGACGAAATGGCAGTCCGCAACCCGATAGCGATCGCTCCATTACCCGGCCACTAAGCACCTCTCGCACGGGACGAAAACAGCATATCCCCAATATCAATTAGCAGTGTGAGGCTTAACACCAACATTGATCCTTCCCAAAACGCGGCTGGCCCTTCTCCATATCAATGAGGAAGGCAACATCAGCCAGAGGCGACCCTACGTGTTGACACATCTGAGGGTGAAGACAACCCGTTCAATTGAAGCTATCGTGTGCGGAAACTTGAAATATGGCGAAAAATTGAGAGGGCGAGAAACTGGAGCGAGATAGAGTGATCGAGAGGAGAAAAGTGAGACTTGGATTGTGAGTGCGTGCTTCAAGACAGGCAGCGGCTATTGAGGTAGTCCTTCAAAACTCGGAGATTTAAGGGGAAAGGGAGGCCTTCAATCAGAAAGGCCGTTGTTCGAATAGAAGCAAAAGTACCGAGCGACGGCATAGCTGTCGCACGCGGTCTGTACAGCAGAAGGTAAGTCGTGTCAGTAGATCAGTGATCAACGGGGGGGGGGGCAAGACTAAAGCAGAAATCCAACGAGAGGATCACAAGAGTAACCCACCTGGTTAACCACTTTCTGCACCCAAAGCGGCGCCCAACAGTCACCGGCGGCCGCGACGGAGGCGACGTCGTAGCAACGGCCCTTGCGGTGCTTCATCGAGTACAGCAAGGCGGCATCGGGATCTTCGCAGTCCCAGCCGCGCAGATACTCGGTGGTGCCGTCCACGCCGTCGTCGAAGCCGGCCTTGAGGCCAAGGCACAGGCCCGTCTCCGCGCTGGCGATCTTAAAGGTGAGCACGCCGTTGGTGGCAAGCTGCGGCACCAGCGAGAAGTTGCCGAGCGGGGCGGCCGGGGCGATTGAGGAGCGCAATTGCACTGGTGTCGCGGGATCGGAGGCGTTGAGGAACAGTCCGTAGTACGGGAAGCTGGGCATCGCGGCGATCGTGGCCGTGTTAGGGGCCACGGCGCTGGTGAGAGAGAGGGGCAGGTCGTTCTGTTCCAAAATCGTAGCGTTCAGAGGCGTCGAGGCGTTGGCAACGGGGACGGAAACTACAAAGGAGGGACGTGCGGAAACGGCCGTAGCATAGGCAAGTAGTGCCAGTGAGGCAGCGGCAGCTGGGGTTGAAGGCATGGTGGCTGGGGTCAGGATGGTTCTGGAATTTGATTCTGTTCTACAAACTTGGACGGGTTGTCAGGATCATGGCTGGAAATTCATGTTTCAGAAAATCGAACCTTGAGGATTGGTCTTGCATGAAAGGAAAATAACCGTTTGGGAGAGTGTGCCGTGTCCGAGGTCGAAAAGCAGGGACAATTCGGATGGCCGGCTTGTCTGATATTCGAACAAGGCGCAGGGCGGGTCTGTCTGGCGGTCTGTCTGTCACTCTGACAGGCCAACTTGGCCAATCAAAAAAAACCAGTAAAAATAAATAGTATCGGCGTCCACGAATCTGCTCAAAACAAAACAAAACAAAGCGTTCCAACAACCTCGAGTGCGCCTGTGGTCGACGACGTCGCGGCACGCTTCTACTTTCAGCATCGCCGAGCGCCATCAGAGGGGCTTGTTTGGCGACCCTCTGGAGGAGAAAGAGCTTCGTGTGAAACCCACGTAAGCACTCAACCCCCTTCCTCCATCCCCATCCCCATCCATATCCACCCCTCGCTCGTGGCATGCACGCGAACCCAGTCGACAATCCACTGCCTGCTCCTTGACACCGGCCCGTCCATGCACATGACCACACACAGGACGAGATACACGACCGTAGCGCCAACTCCGATGGCCTCCCCGGAACCCTACGAGGATGCAAGCTTCACGGCCGCTCTTCTACACCAGATAGTAGACGCGGCGTCGTCCCCGGTGCCACATGGCACCAGCGCCTTCATCGACTGGGACCTCGCTGAGTCTTGCATGCCGGAATCCCAGCACTCTTCCGCACAAGTAGTTCCGAGCACCCCCGCTGACCTCACATGCGACACCTCCGCTGCCCTTGCATGGCAGCCGGACGACACAGTGCTACCGCCGCCATCGCTGCCGACGCCGCCCATGTCGATGGCTGGTGGAAGGTCGCCGGCTCCGCCTCAGAGCAATCGCGAGGACTCCGAAAGCCTTGGGGAAGTGCAAGAGCTGAGTGATGGATACCAAGCCCTGGCGGACACGGTAGAGGCGTCGCCGAGCGTGATCCCATCGTCGCGCCGGCCGGTCGGGCGGCGCAGCAACGTCAAGAACGGGTATGTCGTTGACCACTACAGCGGCGAGATCCCAGACGGATATGTGTTGGTCCCCAAAGGCAACAACAGGCTCACGAATACGTGCCGGGCGAAAGCATTGGCGGCGGGAACCGTTGTTTTTCTGCTGGCGCGGAGCGGCCAAGAAAGGGTACGTCCTGACACCAAAAGACGCTTTTTTCTGACAAGCAATCTCCTGTCTCCCACCGCCTCTGCATTTTTGACCACAGGATGGGATCCTTATTCGCAAGGATATTCACGATAAAGTTGTCGAAATGATCAGCCTGGACGTTGCAAAAAAGTCTAGTAGTCGCAATCGCGAGAAGATCCCTGCTGACGAACGGCCTTTGAAAAAGGCTGGCACTAACGGCCCGGTAAACGACATACTTGTTCCTCGCGCGTTTCCTAAATTTTCCACTGTCTACTCAGGTCGAAGCCGACTCCGCCCTATCAATTTGTCATCAAAAGCCACAGCCGTACACTCGCTCTGAAACTTCCAACCCAAAGTTTCCCTTTCATCTCGCAACACAAAGCCGGCTAAAAAGGTCGAGGTCGGAGATGACGGAGCCTGCACGTCCCCCGCCATATTTGCGCTCTGCAAGTGATCCTTCCGGTGGGTTCTACTCGTTCGCACAAGGGATCAATTCTCCAATCGACAGCCTCTTTGATGCCCTGGATGGCCCGACAACGTACGACGACGAGTCCAACTTCGACAATGAGAGCGTTGCCGACTCTCTCCCATCCGCTTCTGGCAGTAACGAGCCGCTCGCGACGTCCTTCTGCCATGAATTATCGGGCGCATGTGACCTCGGCGGCCCACTAGACGCTCCTCACAACTACGAGGTGCTCGAGAGCCTGTCGGCGCTCGGCCTACTGCAAGACCGCACCCGCGCGCCGCCTGCAGCAACCTGTCACTGCCACAGCGCGTGCGATACCCCTCCGCTCGACATCGAGGTCCCGTCTGCGGCTGCCGCACGCTACGACTCGACGCGGACCACCCTGCAAGCGCTGATGAGCTACGCTGACGATGCGTCAGTGCCACTGGAGAGGCCACCCGCTGCTGCTGTTGAGCATTCGCCGGCATTCGCCGCATTTGATCTCGACGTCGCGGTGGTGCAGTCCCCGGCGGCATCAGACTTTTCTGACTGTGCTGGCGCTGACGAACGGCTGCAAGAGCTGCTGCCGCCGCCGGGTCTGCCGGCGTCGAGTGAGGCCAACGTTAGGAGGTCGGTGGACGACTGCGTTGGCGACGAGCTGCTGCAGTGGGGCTACTCAGCCACGGAGGTGCTGCGCATCCTCGCCGGCACCGGCGCCGGCGCAAAGCCGCTCGCCGCGCGGAGGAAACGCGGTCCGCCCGCCGGTTTGGCCGAGGCACACGCGCTGCTGCCGCCACTATACCCGGACGGCGTGCCGACGACGGCAGCCGCAGCCGCGGCCGCTGAGCCGTCGTCGGCATCACCATCAGCAGCAGCAGGGTTTGGGCAAGGGTTCGCGTTCGGCGACATCCCGCTGCGACGTGTACCGCGAAACTTTGCGCTGGGACTGGCTGGACGCGCAGCACGGGCGCGTGCGGCAGCGGCGTCGGCGGGTGTGTCTGCCGCGGCTGGCGCGGCCCCTGGCGACGTCGGCGACGAAACAGCAGCAAGTGCCGAGCGGGTTGTCCGGCGACGGCGGGCGTCTGGTGTAGGTGGGCTGGTGGGGTATTTAGCGGGAGTTGAGGTGGAGGCAGCTGTGCCAGACGCGCTGGTTGGGTCACCTCCAGTTGAAGCGGTGACGATGGCCGAGCAGCATCAGCTGCCAGCACGGCGACTGCGGTCGGGGCGGCAGCGGCCGAATCACAAACCGCACGTAACGGCGGTGCTGTTTCAGTGGCTGATGGAGAACCGGCACGACCCGTACCCCGGCGACGCCGACAAAAAGCAGCTGGCAGCGAGGACCGAGTTGACACTCAACCAGGTCAACGACTGGTTCATCAACGCCAGGCGCAGATACCTGTGACCATCTGTACTTCTATTTAATCTGTCTTCCTTTTCCTTCCAATCACGCTAGGCCTTCTCTTTTATTTACATTTTACATTTTCTTTTTAACGATTCTATCCTTATCCTGTTATTAACTTATGACGGACTGGTGCGTCTTCGACTGATGCCTGTTGGTGAGTGGAGAGAACATCGGGGCAAGTCAGACACGGTAAATATATTCTCTCGTCCATGAGCAACACAACAGAGTGAGGGACCGGTTGTTAGTGTATTAAACGATCACAACCCAGACCGAAAGGATTAAAGAAATTGTTTGCATCACTGTGGCACTTCCAGCCCCATATCCTTTGCGATAGACGTGCGTGTCGTTCGATAGCTAGGCGATCATGGTGTTGACCAGCATGAACTTATTGACGCACCGATCTAAGCACACGGACTCGCCCTGGAGTCTTGGGCGGGCCGACCACTTCTACTTTGATGTTTGAGACCGGTGTTACAGCCGTCGCGTTCCACCCATCGACTTCGGGAAAATAGGTTACCCCTCTCTTGCCTTGATGCCGATGAAAACGAACATTGTGGACGGCGTCGTGTTACGGGTTCTTTTCGGCGGTCGGGTTGGAGGACGGGCAGATCTCGGTGCACGCTGGCAACTTGGACTCAGTTCAACCCCATCGTCGTATTTGAAAAGCGGTAAATGCTACATACCTTCGACTGATTTTTTCACGGCCTAGAACTGCCACCCCCTCCGTCTCCCCCTTCTCACTCCACTCTCGCCTTGTGTTGAACCCATTTACTTGATTCCAGCCACTGCCCAACGGAGACGGTCAAGAGCCTGAAGTGGCGGCCAGGTATGAATACCGGCGTGTCCGCAGCTGATGGCGATAGTGAGCTGCGTGAGCACCTTGCGTGCGCGGCCGGAGGACGAGACCTCCCCCCCGTAACTAACCCGAATAGCCGGATGTTCATGCGTAGCTGCTGGGGCGCGTGTCGATCACGTGTGTTTCTGGGAAATTCTCATGGTAGCGGTGGGACAGGGTGTTGGGGTGTTGGGGGGGATCTGCCGTGGATGGCCGGACGCAGAGACAGGCACCTGCCACTCACCTTCATGCATCATATGATGGGCAGCCGACTGGCTCGCGGCGGGCGCCAGGGGAAGGCAGAGTGCGTGTATCGTGCGATCGGCTTCCCTGCCGCTAGAAGCCGCATTTTCCTGGCCTGTCTGTCGCGGGTGCTCTCTAACCGCACGAGCCATCTCCGTCCCACAGAGCCCTACATGTGAGTCTGTCGCTGCGGGCCTTCACATATACAACACCAGAGTTGCCTGTCGGCTGGTGCGTTATCCTCATCGCGACGTCCCACCACGCGCACCCCCGGCTGCACCCCAGCTGCCCACCCACCTGCCCGCCGCTGCCTTTGCTGCCATCGTCTCCCAAGCACATCGTGGCCCCTTACCTCCCCCCCACCACCCTACTATTACCACCGCCGCCCAATCTATCGCAGTTTTGCCTGTCTACTTCCCATCCCAACAAGACGGACCCCTTAGCATAAGCGATTCCTCTGCCCAGATTATACTGAAAGTAATCGGACTCGCCTACCCCGGAGTTGCTTCCGCTGCTCGTAATTCTTAGGCGTGGACTGACGTTCTACAAAGAAAAGAGATTCCGAAGGGGCGTAGGCTCCATTAAGTTTCCGGTAGGTCAATGTGCTTACCCTCATCACCCACCTCTTTGCGTGAAGGCGCAGCCAACACAAGGACTCCGTCCCCAACCGACATTCAAATCTACTTGTCTTCCCTGCATCACTCTGACCCAAAGACTCTTAGGCAACCTTTTTTCCTGTCCGAGGGTCAGAGGACCGTTCTGGATCTGGACTAGTGTATGACTATCCAAGGACGGCCGAAATCTCCCTCTAGGGCAGAGGGGGGTGCTTTGCCTGACCAGGAAGCATTTGGAGCACCACCCCACCGGCCAGGCGACGACAGGTTACGAGTGTGGCCGGAAAGGGCAGCGCTTCTGGATCCGTGGGCCATGATGCACACAAAGTCTCTCGTCGGGCCGCTGAGGGCCGTCGACGACGACGACGCATCACGCGCGTCCTCCATCGACGGCGAAACCGAGGCCGCCGCGGGGCGATCCGGCTCCCCCTCGTCGTCGCCCACTCCGTTCTCGTCGTCCATGTCGTCCACGTCGTCTAACTCCCAGTCGTCGTCCCGTGTCCGGCGTACCCACCATAGTAAGCCGGTGGACAACGCTTTTGGGCCGAGCGATCTCAGCTTGAGCACAAAGCCTTCTGGGCAGGAGCGGTTTGCGTCCGAGCTGAATGCCGATGTACGGGACCTGTAGATCACACGTACTCCTGTCTGATATATTTTCATAGATGATGCAGTTGCAACGGCCGTTGGACACGGTCATTCCTTACATTTCAGTCGTTATTTCGCCAGAGTATCACCCAACAGTTCTAAAGCAAGAAGCAGAGCAGGAACTCACATTTGAAATCATGGATCTGATCCAGGTATGCATGAACACTCATATTTGAACGCGGTCTTACATTGATTCTCTAAGGCGCTTACCCCAACTCGCGAGTCGATTGCGCGGCGGCGAAGGTTCATAGGGAAGATTGCGTACCTTTTAAAAAAGCAATGGCCGGACAAGGAAATAGTTATCCATCCGTTTGGGTTAGTGGGTTACAAGAAAGCGCGGACTAACTTGGATTCGTTGCAGTTCTTTTGTCAATGGCTTAGGAACGTCGTCCAGTGATGTTGATCTCTGTTTGACCACCCCGTGGGATGATCCTGTGATGGGCATATCGAACATGCACATCTTGGCAGCCTACCTGCGATCGCGTAAGCAGATTTCCGCAAGTTTGACCCACCTTACCATTTCCCAGAGGGTATGACCAAGATTTTTACGGTTGCAAAAGCCAAAGTCCCCATCTGCAAGTTTTACGACCCTGAGTTGTAAGTAGTGGAATTGTAAATATCACACGCTAATCAATCACCAGTCGGGTGTCCTGTGACATCAATGTCAATAACACAATTGCACTCCGAAACACCAAGCTCATTCGATGCTATGTTGAAATCGATCCGAGAGTGCGCCCAGTTGTGATGATGGTGAAACACTGGGCGAAGCAACGGGTTTTAAATGATGGTACCTTTAGTGCTATTGTTATTGTATTTTAAAGCGCGTTTTAGCCGCGAAAGGAGGAACCTTGAGCAGCTATTGTTGGGTTATGATGGTAGGTCAGGTTGACTATGAGTCTATTTGCTAATTGAAGCTTCAGGCGCTGAATTACCTTCAGACTCGGGATCCGCCTATTATACCCTCCCTTCATAAGCTCTACCTCAACCGACTGGAGCATCACAGTAGCAACTCGTCCACGTTGAGACCCGTGGTTGTTGACGGAGTTGACTGCTCATTCGAGGAAGACTTGACATCTTTGAAGGGGTTTGGTTCCAAGAACCACGATACGTTGGCAAGTCTTGTGTACGGCTTCTTCCGATTTTATGCGTACGAGTTCGACTATGAGACACAAGTCGTCTCCGTCAGGCACGGGGTCTTGCTGACCAAGAAACAAAAGGAATGGGACATCGACGTGGAAAAAATGTGCCGGCACTTATGTGTTGAAGAGCCTTTCACTCCTCATCGAAATCTAGCAAATTCGGCCGACATGGTATCAGTCGAAGGTCTCAAGAATGAGTTTAGACGAGCTCTGGAAATGCTTGGGCAAACTGCATCCATGGAGGCCACTTGTGAGCCGTACGTGGTTCCAGCACAACACAAGCCGCCAATTCCTGGTCACTATTCTCGGTCATCGGCAGGCAGCCCTCAAGGAGGATATAACCGGACGTGGAGTGCTGGTGCGCGCGCTGCGTATGCTAATGGCTCATCAGGAGGAGGTTCTAGAAGTCAGCGGCCAAAAGCCGTCAGCCCGTCGTCAGACCACGGTAGATCAAGGTCTTCCAGTGGCTGGAGGTCTCGAAGTGTTGATCCGAACCGGACTGGAGATCCGAACTCAAATCTGTATCCTGCACCGCTTCTTCTTGCCCCAGCTTATTCTCAGTTCAACTTGTCAACTCCGCTGGCGAGCCCAACAACTCCAGTGGGACCTGGATTCCCGGTTGTTTTCGCACCTGCGATGATGCTGTCTCCTGGTCTGTCCGTATTGAACTACGTTCCAACAGCTTCCGTCGTTCCAACTGAAGGATATGCGTTGCACACCCCCGAAGTGGAAAATATGATTGCACCTAACGCAGAACCCACAGAACCCGTCGACACTTTTGAGTATTTGGCGAATTCGTCCGCAGTGGCTGCTATGAAGAGTGCCGGACAAGCAATAGAAACGAATGAGTCTGATGCGGTGAAGTCATCCACTCAGGTTGAGGACCGGAATAGACGACCACTGAGAAACGGATGGTCTGTCCCGAAACGTGACAGGCAAACTTCCTGGGAGACTCGCCAATCGACAGCTGGCTCTGACGATGCGGCAGACGATCGCTCTGACCAGTTCCACTATGGCGCTTTGGCTCCTCAGACTGCTCCCAGCAACCTCCAGCCGGAAATGCTAATGCGCTACTACTACCCGGCCACCGGAGCATATCCGTTCCCACAACTGGCTCCTATGGTTTTTGGATCGTATGATGTGCACTCAAGCCGAAACCCAAAATGGAGCCCTGGTTCGTATGATGGGAAGTCGCCGGACGAATTTGTCAACCGAGATGCGCGTTCGCTCCCTCCGAACCTACGAACGGGTCGAGCAATGACATCGACTTCTCCTGCCTTGGGTCCAAAAACGTTCACTCGTGACAACAGCAGAGACGGCGGTCGAAGACTACCGATGAACGGCAGAAGAGGCTCTGCCATCCCTGTAAATTTACAACTGCCCCCTCCGTCCTCCTATCCTCAGCTCCCGCGGGCAGAGTCTCCCGTGACGCCGCGCTCACCAGCATCTGACGCGTCGGCACCGGCTTACTTTGCTCGATCTTGGAATGCGTCGCCGTCCGGCCCTGATTTCACCGGAGTCCCTATGCGGAGAAAATCGTCGGTGAACGGAAATAACCGAGGCGGATACCAGCCGGCACGACCGCCAGCATCCGGGCGCGAGGGTGCAACGAGCCTCAGCAGCTCCTGGAAGCGGGAGCAGTGGGGCGGCGAGCAAGGCCGGCGAGGTTGGGTTAAGTCCTCGGCCATGGAGCGATCAGCGTCTCCTGGAAGTCCACGAGGCTACTCCTTCTCAAACCACGGCTACTACATGCCCGTTGGCTATGTCCCGGACGATTCGTTCTACCCACCCGGCCGCGCCCAGGACGCGAGCCGCAACTACCGCGGCGCGCAGAACGGGTCCTCTCCAGCGCACTTGACGGTCGACGAGGGCACAGGCGCGCATACCCAGGAGGACGCCGCTGTGTCGCCGCTGACTCCGTCGCCGGACATGAACCGCGACGACGACCTCAGCCCACTGGCGTCGCCGCTTATCGAGGGCGGCAGCAACAAAGGACCTCGGCCGCCGTTGCCGCAACGGTCGTCATCAAATGCGTCTGACAATGCCGGGAGCCGCACGTCGACGCGCCTCGGAGCACCGGCTATTCTGCTCACCCCGGCCGAGCCGGACGCGCCGGGCAACCCCGCCGGTCTCACCGGCTTGGGCGTTACTGAGGGATCATGAAGTGCTTTTGCGACCTCGTATCGGTGCTGTTCAAATGACAACATAATACCCTCGCTACTCTTTATCTACCTCTTCCCTTCCCTCTGAGTCCCACTACCTTCTCCAACCCCCTTCCCCGACCCTCCAATCAAACTTCCTTTCGCACCCAATCGGTCAGATCCTCTCTCGGTGCCCCCTACTCGGGGCAACCTCTCAAGGTAGAGAGGACCGGCCCTAATCCTACCTATGTTTGACGCGTTGCCGAACCACCCTGGATTGTCGTTGCAGAGACTGGGAGTATCTATACGACCTTCTTTCGCTGGATGGTCTGTGACGATTAGGTGCTTGCCACCGGAAGTCGCATGTCTCATCACCCCAGTGTTACAGAGTTTTAACTGTCAGCCTTTCTTTCTCAACCTCCAGCCCCTTCCCATCTTTTCTTTTACCACGCTTGCTTGTTCGCAACTTCTATCTCGCCTCGCCTCTCGCGTCCTTACTCCAATCTCGAAAGAGAAGAAAAAAACCTCCTTATCCCCTTGCATTTTCGTGTGAAATTAGCCCCTTACTTTGTTGTCCCTCTCCTCCTCTCTCAGTCCCTATCGAAGCAGGTTCATCGTTTCTTTTCTTATCTCGTTGCTTCCCTCCCTGTTTTATTTTTCTTCTGTCTGTCGTTTTCTTTTTCGTTACTCCCACCGTGCTTTCACTCCTCATCCTCGCGTTCTGTGCGCCCTCCTAAAACTCGTATATTTCTTCCTGCGCTGACCCCTCCCCCCTTGCGGCCGCCTCCTCCTCTCGTCCTATATTTCGTATTCCCCAATTTGTAAGGGCGTCTTGCGGGCCCCGTTTTCTATCCTTGATCTTATTCAACTTCTCAACCCATCTCCCCACAGCCCAGTCCTCCCGCTTGCTACTTCCATAGCTACTACCTCACTCTCTCTCCCGTTCCGCCCTGCTGTCTTGGCTTCTCATTTCACCGCGCCAGCACTGTACCTTACGGTCTATTGTTTTGACTCGAGGAGTGGGTGGGGATGGGTTGGTTGGTGAGCCCGAGGGAGGAGCGAAACACGGTTTGCCCTGCGTTACCTACCTTTCTCATGCGAAGTCGCCGGTCCCACGTTGGTCGCGACACTTAACTTGTGTCTTTCGCCGCTAACCCGTCTTTCTTCTCTTCTTCACTTTCTTCGTTTGGAAGTGGCGCCCCCTCCATCCTCCTCCTCAAGACTACCTCTTCGACTCCTCTTTGCTCACCGCTCTCTTGTTTTATCCTTCGGCCTCGGAACCCCGCGCAAAACTTGCTTCCTCCTCCCCACCCCCTTCTCGCTCTTACTCCAATTTCTTCAGACCCACTCCTTGTAGCCTCCTTCCCTCTTTCCTTGCTCTAAACTCTTGCCACCCACATTCTTTTGTCGCTCTCGCTCTTTCGGTCTTGTTATAGAAAACTGGGACGCGACCGAGAAATCTATGAGTTTTGGTCGGGGGGGGG
>JADGKE010000119.1:0-11721 GCA_026954515.1 Cladochytrium tenue
TGTATTGTGGAGGAGACCATCGTCACCCTGGTGCACAACACGCAGCTCGATTGGCTGATGCCAGACATCAAGCCCACTAACCGCCGCCTGACGTTCCCTCTGGTGAGCCTCCCGCACATCAGAGAGCTCTTCTAGGCGCTTTTTCTCTGCATTTGCCCCTAACTAACCCTGCCTTTTCGTCCAGGTGTCCATCGCGAGCCTGGACGCAAGCGGCCAGCAAGTGCAATCACTGCACCTCCACTGGGACCAAGGCACGGTGTTGCGGCAAATTGGGCTGCTGCCGCCGTCGCTGTACTGCAAAGCAAACTCGTCCGAGTGCGTGCTGCCTGTGCAGGGCCCACGCGTGGTCGACGCGCTGCTGGCTTCGGCCGAGAAGCAAGAGCAGCAACAGAAGCTTGCCGAAAGCGGCCTACGCGTCGTACCACCGGCAGCCGAGGCTGCAGCTGGCACACTCAAGCAGGCCGACACGCGCAGGGAGAGCATGGCCGACGTCATTGCCGGGGTTGCGCCGGGACCGGCGAGCAACGCGGCGGGCGGGACGCGTGCTGTAGCGGCTGCTGTGGCGGCGCGCAGCGGCGCATCGCAGATTTCGGCGATCCTATCTGCAGGCGGTGCAACGGGCGGCGGCGAGCCTGCATTGCGGCCATCGTCACGGGTGCTGCAGCGGCCGGGAGGCCAGACGCACGACATTTTTGGCACTGAGGCTGCTGCTGCTGCTAAGGCGGTGCCGTCGTCGTCGACACCGGCTGCTGTTGTGACGCCGAACCCGATCGTGGGCGACGGGCCGACTCCTGCAATGCGGACGGGCGTGCAGATCGACCCGCGGCGGTACGAGCAGCACATAAACGTGTTTGGCGGGTCGGAAGAAGACGGCGGCGTCGAGGCTCAGCCACCCAGCACCGGTGCGGCGGCGGCGATGCCGCGGCGCAACGCGAGCTACGAGTCTGGGTCGGAGGGTGGCGACGCGGTGGTGCAGGGCGGTTGGCATAGCGGGCGACGCACGGAGGCGTCGATCCGCGCTCAGGCGGCGGCCGAGACGGCAATCGAGAAGGAGGCGGCGGCTGCAGGCGCGACGCGCCCGACCACTGGGCGAAGGGACCCCAACGCCCGATCCCAGCCGGAGCAGCCCCGGCCATCGAGCAGGTGGGCGCGTTTGCTTTTACTCACTCGTTTCATTCCGCACTGACATAAATATCTAAACAGGGTGTTGCGTCCTCCTGGAGGGAGCGCGACTACGGCGTTGTGGTGAGACGACCACAAGCACAAGCTCGTCCCAAGGCCGCTTCCTCGTTCTTCTCTATATTTGTTTTTTCTTCCAACTTGTATTCGCTTTTACGTATTTGGGACTCTCTAGCAAAGCTACACAAACATGTTGGGTGTGTTGTTTTTTCTCTGATCTTGCCATTTGGGTATACTTCTTCGAGTGACTTGCAAGCGACATCACTGGGACCAGCCAGAGTAACGGCCGGCGTGAATTTTCATGGAAGGGGGCTTGGCTGCCCGGTGCGCGAATAATTGACTCCGCCCAATTAGTACAGGGAGTTCCAACCAAGGAGGATCTCGCCTTCGCCAACAAAGAGCGCATGCGGTCGAGGCAGGGCGGAGAGCCTTGTCGAACCTGTTCTTCTGCGCAGCGAGCTTAAACTCCAAGATGCGCGTTGGACGGTTTGATGCCACCCTTTGGAGCTCTCTCTTCTGCTTGAAGCTGATCATGTAGGGAGAGCGGCCTCTGAAATTTTCCTAAATTTTAACTTCCATGTTTCACAATTCATCTGTTTCACATTTTGGTATAAAACCCAAAATCCAAGAAATAAATCAAGATAATTGGTGGTAAACATAACGGTGCCTCAAAATGGCTGCGCCACCACCACCTCCACCAGCAACCTGCAGCAGCAACCCCAGCACCAGCACCAGCACCGGCATCGGCGCGCTGGCTGTGGCGGTACTCGGCGGCGCCGGCCTACCGGTCGTGGCCGCGCTGGCTGCCTCCGGCGCCTTGTCGCCAAGCGTCCTTCTACTGGAGCTGCCGCGTGTTGCGCGCCCCGTCGCCGCCGTCGTTCTAGCATCCGCTGTGAATGCCCCCAGCTTTGCCCACAGGCATGTCGCCGCCTTCCTGGCCGCGGAATTGGCCTCCGCTGCCGCAGCTTTAACCACCGACAGGCCGTTGGTCAAACGTGGATATCTTACTGATAAATATTCCGCTGGTGAAGACCCTGTTGGTTATGCGTTGGCAAGGTGGCGGGACGTACCCGCTCACAGCCCGGAGATTCCGAGCCAGTCGCGGGACCCGGTCCTGAGGTGCGTTCGCGTGATTGCTTGAGGCAGTTATACGGAGGCTTGGCTGACGGAGTGAAGGTGGTTGGGGTCAGCTAGAGCGTGAAAAGGTTCGAACCTCGCTTGGGTGAAGTTCCCTGGGTCTTAAAGGCAGCCAAAAGGGACTAACTGACTTCAATATAAGGAACTGACTTCAATATAAGGACACTCGAAGCTTTGCTGCGGGAGCAGCCGTGGGACCGGCTGCCGGCAAGCTACTGGGCCGGACTGTCGAGCGTGCTAGGACTAGACGCGCGTTTGATGTCGCTGTTCCTCGGAGGCGAACCGGTGCGCACATCATCCGACGCCGCAACGGCGCGGCTGACGAGGGCAGTGCGTGGGCGCCGCGTAAAGTTTGCCGCCGCTCTTCGAGGTATCGCCGAGCTTGCCGCTGGCGCTGTGTGTAACTCGGCGGCGCTAGTCGTGAACTTTTGGATGGAGGGCGACAATCGCGGTGGTACCGGGGCTATGGACCGCAGGGGTACCCGCAGCAGCCGCGCCTCCAGGGCGGACGAGCCGTGCCCTGTCAACTACTCTGCAGTGGTGGGGATCTTGGACGACGTAGAGCTGCTCCGCGATGTGCAGGCGACGCTGTGCCGCAAGGGGCTGGGTTTGGACCTGGAGGCTGTGGCCGAATTTGCGGCGCGCTGCTCTGCAACGCGGGTGCTAGGATATTTGACCACCGAGTATCACGACACGGTCGCGCGGTGCGCGGACGACCTGGTTGCGATCGCCGTGTTCAGGGGTGATGCCAAGCTGCTGCCGGTTTTCGCGGGGCTACCGCTTCAGGCAGACCGCCGCGCACTGCGACTGGAAGCGGTCACGATTACGCCGTCGTACTCCAGCGTGACGTGGGACATGCGGCGGACTGTGTTTGGCGGCGGGCCTAGTTCGTCCTGCGCCGACGTGCTGATGTTTGTCGCAGCCTGCGACGGCAACACCGCAGGGGTCGCGTTCCTGTTGGAGCGCGCTGAGACACTGCCACACTCTGCGCGTTGGCTGGACCTGCCGCTGTTTGTTGCTGTGGACATTGGACGGAGGGCGGTGGTGGCGGCGCTGTTGGATGCCGGGGCGGACGCACGAGTTGTGTGGAGACAAGACCGACCACTGACCACGGCGGCGCATAGTAGCGACTACGACACGATGGACATTCTACTGGCGCACGGCGCATCGCTGGAGGATGTCGGACAAGACGACCGGACGCCGCTAGAGCATGCGGTTATAATGGACGACCAGGACCTGGTGGTCTACCTGTTGGAGAAGGGCGCGAGCATGGCAACGCGTCCGGGCAAGCTGGGCCTGCTGTACCAAGCGGTGGAGCGAAACTACCTTGCGATGGCGCACTTGCTGGTGGACAACGGCGCGGACGTCTGCGACGCCGACTCTGACACGGCTCGGTGGGCCGGTACACCCCTGACGATGGCCATCCAGAACAAGAACCAGCAGATGATCGAGTACCTGCTGGAGAAGGGCGGTGACGCTTCTCGTGTGGACCAGACGCTCGGAGCGGCCGCGGGCGAGGGAGACATAGCGACGGCGCGAAAGCTGCTGGAGCGTGGCGCACGGCCGGTGGTCCTGCATGTGGTCGGTGACGTTTCCGACGCCAACCCCTTCAATACGTACTTTCCGATCCACGCGGCGTGCCGGAAAAATCACCCCGAGATGCTTACGCTGCTGCTGGATTGGGTCGGGCGCGCCATCGGGTCGCAAGCCCGCCAGTCGAAGGACTCACAAGACGCAGGCGGGCTCGCCAGTTCGGATATCGCAGCGGCTGAGACGACGGCGGTAGCGGCGGTGGAGGTGGCAGCGGCGATTGCGCAGCGGAACGAGCATGGCCTTACACCGCTGCACGAGGCCGCCTGTGCCGGCGCGGCCGAGTGCGTGGCGGCGTTGCTGGCGCACGGCGCCGATGTCGAGGCCGTCTTTACCTCCAGGACTACAGACGGCATACGGCCGCTGCACATGGCGGCTTCGGCGGGTGCTGTAGAGGCGGTGCGGCTCCTGGTTGCGGCTGGGGCGGCGGTGGATTCTCGGGACGGGGAGGGGCGCA
Organism: Cladochytrium tenue; assembly: GCA_026954515.1. Lineage (NCBI taxonomy): Eukaryota > Fungi > Chytridiomycota > Chytridiomycetes > Cladochytriales > Cladochytriaceae > Cladochytrium > Cladochytrium tenue. Next base: position 4,364 of record JADGKE010000119.1, read on the forward strand.
CGCCGCGGATGCTCGCCAAGGAGGGCCGAAAAGCCGCGGTTGTCGCGCTGCTGGTGGACGACGGGCTGGCGGAGACGACGGCAGCGGCACCGACTTCACCTCGGTTGTCTTCACCTCGGTCGCCTTCACCTCAGTCACCTAATAACGGAACGAAGCTAAGGCGACTGAGGTGAAGGCGGCCGTTTTTGGTTTCCCTTGCTCGGATGTGGCCTTGGTGTCAAAATTGAGTAAGGTAATATAGGGGCAATAAACGAAATCGGAATCTCTGCTGGTACAGGATCGATTTCTAGTTTGAGCAAGGAAAGTTAGAGAAACGGATGGCGGGACAGAGGGGGAGGGACGGAGAGAGGGCCGCAGGCTCTCATCGGCTCCACTCCGACGACGCACCGTTCCAGATTGTCTTGGTGACCACTACTCCCGAGGGACCTTGGGGCTCCGTTACATCTTCGTTTCCGGCCAGCACCCTCTATTTCGTAAATTCATAACAATCAAGGTACTCCCTTAAAATAGACGGAAAGTTGCAAACCGTTTGTCGACACACGATGATTGACAGGGTAAACATCAATTAAATACAAAGAGAACTGTTTTTGAGTTTCTGGAAATGGAAAGAGATCCAGGCTCCATTCAGTTATTGCAACAAAGCGACCTGGACAACTGCAAAACCTTAATCTGATTCTGATATTCATGAAGCACGTACAGTACAGTACAATAAAAGTGGTTGCAATATATTTTTCGCGAAAGGAAATTGCGCAGCCACACCGCGGGACCGTGCCATCATCCTAAACTCGACGGAGCCATCGGTGCAGTGCACCGCGACGGCGCGTGCGGCTATCGCCTTTGCTGATTCCGTCCAAAAGCTCGCCACTACCCTCCTCGCTCAGCCGAGGCGACGAGAAAGATCCTTTCGCAGCCACCGCACCACATTCGCACCACCACCGCACTTGCCTGCTCTCCCCCTAGTCTTGCACCTCCTCTTCGCGCTCGACTTCACCACTTCTCCGAGCTCCGTACCATATGCCGCCAAAGTGGCTGTCGCCCCGTACCACCCGAGCCACGCGACCTACTCCTGTCGATCACGATGTCGAGGAGCCAACAAACCCGTTCTCACGCATGATGGGAAGGATCCGGCGCGGGCACAGTCCGGTCCCTCCTACCGACTTCGGATCGCCTTCTGGATCCAGTTCTACAGACCTTTCGCAGTCCATCAGCGAGATTTCGATGTCTCTGTCAGATGATCCATATCTCGCGGCCATGGCCATACTTACCCCCGATGTTTTAGCTGGTGTAAACAATCCGTCCATTTCTGCAATGGATTTCGTGGCATCCCACAGAGCCGCGGACCCGGATGTGGTTGATCTTGCCGCAGTTTCCTCAGGCAAACCAACCAGATACTTCTTGCGGATTATGAAGAGCATCGAATTGCTGTCTAGGAGCTGGAAAGCGGTGGTGGACCTCCAGAAGCCGCTGAAAACAACTTGGGGCCTACTTTCACATATTTACAAGGTAATACACTTTAGTTTTGTGTATTGTGCTTAATACCTTATGCAGAACAACAGATCATATCACCCAACAGATGAGAATGTTCGAGAGCTGCTCGATGCAGTAATTTTGCTTGAAGATATTTTACTTCAATTCAAATCAGAGGCGTTGAAGTTCTGTTCCTTGCTTGTGGATGGTCTAGGGAATGTTTTGCTTGGCATGATAGCAAGCCACAACATCCTTTCGAATACGAACAGTTGAGCCCAAGAAAATTGATCATTAGCAATACTAAAATATTCTTAAGCAGTTAGTGTGGTGTGTGACACAGAAACAGTGAAAAAAAGTATCAACACCGCGACATGCTTATTGAATGTGTCCCTGAATTTGATTGCAGTCAACAACGGGGATATGCGTAAGTTGGGCCATTTGAAACTCATGCCGGAACTTATTATCCACGAATTCCCTCTTTAGCTGCTCTGAATATCGATGATATATGTTTCTTGTGACATTGCTATCTTTTTTTGAGCTTCTTCCAGGGTTCGTTTGAAAGTCTGGCGCATATCAAGTTTGATGTCTTTGTGAGCTATCAGTGAGTGCCATGGTGAATTTGGTTTATCTCTTCCATAACCAGCCTATAAGATGGAATGATCAGGAAATGGCGGTCGAAGTTGCGGAGACACTTCGTGCAGATGGACTGAAAGTGTGGATGGATTTGACAAATATGACTGGCAGCATTTACGAGGCCATGTGGTCAGGCGTAACGAAGAGCAAGCTTTTTGTACCACTTTTGTCAAAGGCATACGCAGTGAGTTTCAAACCCTCCTGTGGGTTGACTGAACTTTTAAAGGCTTCGGATAACTGCATGAGAGAAATTTGTTTTGCTGCAGACAAAAGAAAACCAATGGTTCCAATACGCATGGATAACGGGCCGTTTCAAGTGTGTGAAGTGATCACTTCTGGAAAACTTTACTTTGATCTTGCAAACAACCGAACTGACGTTGAAAAGGACACCAAGCTTCGTGACCTTCAGGGTGAAGTTCGAAAACAAGTCAGCCTAACTGTTCCCGTCGAGCAAAATGAAACTCCTGTTTATTTGAGCTCCCAGCCAATGGAAAATGTTGTTCTTTCATCATTGCGCGAAAAACTCGAGCCTCTGGACTTTGAAAGTGACATCGCCGTTTGGAAAGAAAAGCGGCTTCCATCGACTAGGGAATACATTCTCAAAGATATTCGAAAGTGGCTCGCTGACGACAGTCCATCCCAGACAGTGTTTTGGCTGCAAGGCGCGGCTGGATCCGGCAAGTCGGTCATATACGCCTGCGTTACAGACGAGCTTCGCGGTCTGAGAGCAACTGACCCGATGGGCACTCTTGCAGCTACTTTTCTGTGTGACCACAAGGTCTCGGAGCAGTCCAGTCCTCGTCGCCTCATAACGACTATTGGATATCAAATTGCGAAAATATCAGGGAATCAGGTCCAGAAGGAACTCGACGCAATCAATCGGGACGATTTCGCCAGATTTCCCCTTGTGGTGCTTTTTGAGAAGCTTGTTCTTAAACCTCTGCAGAACCTTGGTGGTATGATCCTCACCATCACAGTTGACGCGCTCGATGAGCTTGCACAGTCAAACAGCCAAGATCGTGCCGAATTTATTCGGCTACTTGCCGACAAATGGCGCGAATTTCCTGCAAACATCCGGCTCTTCGTCTCTGGACGCCCTCACGACGACATCATCGCGGCATTTCGCAAGTACAAGCCGTATATCATCCACCTTGATGCAGAGAGCAACCGGAGAGATATTGAACTGTACTCTGAGGATCGGATGAGTCAACTGAAACACCGCCTTGCCGTTGCAGATAGAGAGTCGGTCGCCCGCGAACTCGCACATAAACTGGCCGTTTTGGCCGGCGGCCTTTTTATATGGATTGTGATTGCGTACGACGAGATCATCTGCGGCCGCTCCGTCCGCGACATCGCAGGGGAAGTTGAAAAGCTGGTTATCTCGCTTAAAAGTCCCGCTGGCTCTGGTCGTGTCCCAGATTCGTTGGAAACGCTCTACAGTCGCGTATTTAACGACTCATTCAGTGGCCTTTCTGAGCCGGACATGAACCTCATCCGTCAAGTTCTTGGCGCACTACTCTACCTCCGGCGGCCACTCACTGAATCTGGGTTGGCAGCAATATTGAACATTCCGGTAGCCGATGTTCACTGGGTGCTTTTGCCACTATACTCTTTGCTGAACTACTCTGACGAAACCGTCAAGTTTGTTCATAAATCTGTGGCCGACTATCTTACAAGCAGTAACGCACCAGACTTTCTGCAAACAGATGCATCTTACATTCAAACAGCTCTTTTCAAGGGCTGTGTCAATGCGCTAGTAGTCGCAGTGACGTCAACATTCGGAGGTCGTGAGGCGTGGATAATAACAGGATCAGAGCCAGTCCGCAGCTCCAGCGAGGTTCTGCAATACGCAGCGGCATACTGGTCTGAGCACCTTGCTTCGACATCGATTGCTGGCTTGAAGTGGAGTGCCCTCGCCGATTTCATTCGTGTGGAACGCTTTGGGCCAGGAATACTTCTTTTCGGCGTGATGCGAGGGCGCGCTGATGCAGTCCAGCTTGCATTGAAATGCAGTGGCAAAGAGGAGAAACACGATCATTCCAGTTTGGAGCAGAGACTCAACGTGGCTTTGCGTGAGAAGGCTGAGTCGCTGCATATTATGGCTTCTCCGCTGCTGTATGAGGCCGCCAAGAGGAAAAACGCAGACTTGTGTAAAATTCTCATTGAATGCGCTGGCGCGGATGTGAACTGCCGTGGGTGGTCAACTGGAGATAATCTGGAGTTTGGCGAGAAAAGTAGGACGCCTCTGCATGCTGCAGCACTTTTTAAGTCAGAGGCAGTGATCAATGTGCTTCTAGAGCACTCTGCTGATGCAAATTTGAAAGACAGTGATGGATATATACCTTCAGAGTATTGGCGCTTGCCCTTTGAATTGTTCGAAGAAAGGCAGGCATCATCCAAGATTCCAGTGGTATGAAAAGGTTGTATATGCACAGTCAATCCTAACAATCAAGCAGACTCAACTTCAGCGATCAATTTTCGACAACCACGAGGAAGAGGCGTTGTCCCTGGCAAATGAAACAAGTATTGTTTCTGAAGTGGACCCTGTAACTGGCAAATCTGCACTGGCATACGCAATTGAGAGGGGCTCATCGAAAACAGCACTCGCACTGATTCAGCGCGGCTTTACAGCCAATGAAAGTGGTGGCGCTGATTACTTACTTCGTGAGGCAGCCTATAGTGGTCTCAGAGCCGTCGCCAAAGCACTTTTGGAATGTGGCGCGAGTGTCAACGCCTCGTCAGACGATGGGTTCACGCCGCTTTACCTTGCGGCCGAAAACGGTCATGTGGAGGTGGTGCGGCTGCTGCTGGACCACGGAGCTGACATGGAGGCACGCGCGGCTGAGCAGGCGACGCCGCTTCACGTGGCGGCCGGAAATGGGCATGTTGAGGTGGTACGGCTGCTGTTGGACTACGGTGCCGACAGGAATGCGCACGAGAAGGAGCATTATACTCCACTGCATGCAGCTGCGGCAACCGGGCAGGCCGAGGTGGCCCGACTGCTCCTCGACCGCGGGGCCGACATAGATGCGTGCGATGTGACCCAGTGGATGCCGTTGCATCTGGCGGCGCAAAACGGGCATATTGAGGTGGTGCGGCTGCTGCTGGAACACGGTGCTGACAGGGATGCGCGAATGGCAGAGCAGTGGACCCCACTGCATGTGGCGGCGGATAACGGTCATGTCGAGGTGGCGCAAATGCTGCTAGACCACGGTGCTGACAGGGATGCACGCACGGCGCATCAATCAACTCCACTGCTCCTTTCAGCCCAAAATGGCCACGTGGAGGTTGTGCGACTACTTTTCGACCGCGGTGCAGACCGGGATGCGCGCGATTTGGACGAGGATACACCGCTCCACGTCGCGGCGTTTGGTGGCAGTTTGGAGGTGGCGCGGCTTCTACTTTACCGAGGTGCCAGGACCGATGCACGGAATAAGGACCAGGAGACGCCGCTGCATACAGCAGCAGCGGCTGGGCATCTTGAGGTGGTGCAGATGCTGCTGGAACACGGCGCTGACAGGGATGCACGCAGTGAGCAGCAGTTAACCCCGCTGCACCTAGCGGTGCAAAACGGGCATGCCGAGGTGACGCGGCTGCTGCTAGACCACGGCGCTGACAGGGACGCGCGGGAGGTGAGCCAGCAGCACACGCCGCTGCACTGGGCGGCGGCAAATGGGCATGTCGAGGTGGTGGGGCTGCTTCTCGACCGCGGTGCCAAAATAGAGGCGTGCGATGTGGACAAATGGACTCCACTGCACCAGGCGGCGTTTGGCGGCAGTTTGGAGGTGGCCCGGCTGTTAATCGAACGCGGTGCCAATCGAGACGCGCTCACGGTAGATCTGGAGACGCCGCTTCACGTTGCAGTGCAAAAAGGTCATGACGAAGTGGCACGGCTTCTTCAGAGCTAACATTTGGTCTATTCATGTAATCAATTTTTTTTGGGGGGGGGGGAGGAGACGGGATGAAAGATGTGAGTCAGCTCGAGGGCAATCAAAATCCGACACGCAATCTCGCTCCCGCCCATTGTGCGCCCCGCGCAGCGGTTGGGATTAATGCTGCAAACCAAAAAGCAGCAGAGTGGGCATGGAAAACAGATGCACATACCTACAGGTGAGCCGCTGCTTGAAGAGCGACGTCCTTGGCCACGATGGTAGAGGGAAGCGAGGTAGTGAACCTCAAAGGAGGCGCCGGCGGAAGGCTGCCGACCCTCACCTCGGCATCACTGCCACCCGGCACGAATGACTTGGCCAGGCCACTTGCTCAGGGAAATAAGAACGCCCCCCTACCCCTCAGTAGAATTTTCGGCGAGCCCCGTGGCATTCGGCATCTCAGCAAGCCGCAAGGCGCGGGGTACGCCTGCGGCATCTTGCAAACGGTCGGCAGCCACCCTGCGAGCCTGGGGCCTTGGTGGCACATAGGTCGGGTGCGAGCTACCACGAGCGCGCTATAAGCCCGCTCCTCCTTCTGCTGCGACGACAACTTCAGTCAGGCGTTGCAAGACGCGGTGGGTTAGGCGGCGGGCGGCGTGGTAACCGCAGCCCCTGTGCAGTGGCGGCAGAGACTGAGCGCATACGGCGTCACCAGCGGCTGGTGACTCCAGCAGCTGTGTGACTCAGCTGCTCAGCGACGACGGGGTTAAGGACCGGAGGTGTGCGCGGCTCCCCCACCAGATTCACTGTCCTACGGAAAAGAATGAACCCAATGTGTGCAGTGGGTGTGTTCCGACATTCCTTCGCAGAACGGGATTGGGGGAGGGGTGTGTGCGAGCATGGATCCTGAAGCGGTGCGAGAGAGAAAATGCGTGTCAGCAAGAGAGTCCAATCCAAACCCGCTTTTTCTCGCCCCTTGCTAAGTACGTTGTTGAAATACGCCAGCCAGACGCAAGCATTTGCCAAAGACCATTGAGCAGCTGAGGTATAATATGGGACCAATGGTAGGGGAGTCCGGGCGGAGTGCGACTGCCCACCTTCTGCCGCTCAGGGTGGTTTTAACTCGGAGGAACTGGATTCCGCACCACTACCGGTTCAGCAATAAGCGCACTCGCGCCTCCCTCCTCCCCCCTCTCTTCAGCTTCTGAGGCGAAAGTGGTCTCACTGTTGGCACTGGTATGATAAGCGCCGGTGTTTCTCCAAGCTGAGCAGCATACAGTAAAGGTTTCAAGCTCAATGGCATACTAAAAGTCTCAGTATCACTGGGGCGGGCATTCGCGCAGCCTTCTAGATTCTTTATGCGTTGGAGAGTGGTGGAAGGGGTAGGCG
>JADGKE010000120.1:0-11686 GCA_026954515.1 Cladochytrium tenue
ACTCTTTCCTCCCTCCTTCCCTTGTCCCTTCACAGTGGCCAGAAGTTGCCCGTCACTGCTCGCCGCCGTACGACGCGGACACGAAGGAGCCAACCTGCGCAAGCGCCTGGACAGCGAGGTGCGCCGCGCGTGCCGGCACAGCTGCGACGCCACCGACGGCCTCGGTTCGGTCGGGCACAAGGAACCTTTGGAACCGGCTCAGGAAGGTGCGCGGCGGCTGCTGCTGTTGCTGCTGCTGCTGTTGCGACGCGAGCGCAAAAAACGCCAGGGGTCGAGTCGCTGTCGGCGGCGGGGCGGTCGTGGCAGCGGAGAAACTGGCGGGGAGAGCCTGAGTGCGCTGCTGCTGCTGCGCGGGGATTGCGGCGGGGTTCAGAAGGGATTGGCCACCGGCGTGGTTGGGCTGCTGCACGGTGGCGGAGTGGCGAGCGATCCACTGTGGGGCGGCGCGGGTGATACCGGGTGGGAGGGCGTAGTAGGAGAGGTCGCGGACGGACGGGAAGCGGGCGTGGGAGGGGCTGGGCTGCGGAATTGGCTGAAAGAAGGCCGGGTGCTGGTGAAGGGCGGTCTGCTGTTCCAAGTGCTGGTGCTGGTGGTGCTGGTTGTGGTTGTGATGATGGTTGTAGTTGTGGATGTGGTAGTGGCGGTGGTCGTGGTCGTGGTCGTGATCCCCGTGGTCAGGCTCGTGGAAGTGCTGCTGCTCGTACTGCTGCTGCTGCTGCTGCTGTTGCTGCTGTCGCAGCGCAAGTTGCAGCTGGAGCTGAACCATCTCGTCGTGGTGCAGCACAGGGCGCTGGAGCTGGACATCGACCATGCTCCCGGGGTTGACGACGTTATGGAGTCGCGAATCGTGCTGATCAGCGACAAACTGGCTGCTTTGAACCTGCGAGTCCGTCAGCGCTCTACCCTGTGCCCTGCGGGCAAGGTAGGCCGCCTGTCTGCGGGCTAAGAGAATGTGGGCCATCCCCTCATGGTTTGTGGATCCAGAGATACCGTCGACGCCGCCGGCATTCGGCAGCACGAGAAGGGACGCGGGTCCACCGGGAGCCGCCGAGGGCGGCGCGGGAGCAGGAACGAAGGTCAGCTGCCGCATCGGCAGCCGCTGCGGCTGCGGCTGTGCCGGTTGAAAAGCACCGGCAGCGGCCGGCGGTTGCTGCTGCTGCTGCTGTTGCTGGCGGGGCACAGCCGCCGGGTGCTGCGGCTGTGAGGCGGACAAAGGGTTGTTGGAGGTCGGAGCTGGCGGCCCTAACGACGGCCTGACGACCGGGGCTTGCACGGGGGCGTGGGCGAGGCGGGTAGGCCCGCCTTGCGCAATAGGAGCGCGGTTATGTGCGGCGCTATCTGAAGCCGACCGGGAGCTGCGGGAATGGGCCCTCACAGTGCTGAGGATGGGCGCGTTCAGATGGCCCGAGATGGCCTTGGGGTCCTCGAGAAGCCTTGCAAGGCCGTGCTTGTCGAGGACGTGCGCTTGCGCCTCTGCACCAGCGCTCGGGGATGAGAGGAGTTTTTTTGCGTCGAGTGTGCGCACGACCTTGGTATTGTAGCCGTTGCAGTGAGCGCACTTGTGGTAGATGAAGTGGAAGGGTGCGTACGACTTTTTCTCGCAGTCGTTGCAGTAAACATAGGACTGGTGATGCTTATAGTCTGGTGGCATGCACTGCTGCGCGAGCATCACATCAAGCTGCCTAAAGTACTCTGTCATATTGACCAAAGACTTGAAACAGGTTGGGCATTGGTATGAAGTTTGGATATACTCTTGGTGGCACTTGTAGTGGATACAATGACCGCAAGGCTAATGTTCGAGTTAGTGTAAGATCAGGATTAAGCGGGCAAAAAAGTAAACAAAGACGTCTTTACCATGAAAATAACAGTGGTTGTGGAGGTAAACATATACTCTCCACATATCGGGCAGTCGGACTCCAGGTTACGCTCGATGCATTTGTGCTTGCCTTGAAGCGAGATGGCCATGCAAACATTGCATTTTTTGCAGTGGAAGTAGTCCACACCCAGGCCCCGACCGATTCTGCAGATGCCACAGTCGTTGCAATGGTAGATGGTCTTGCGTGGGTCGTCATCCCACAGTTTGCACTCCTTACAGTAGTACTTTGCTACGGGGCGCCCGCACGACGGGTTGACACAGATATGCCCAGAGTCCTGAACCGTTGAGCAGAACATGCACATCATCTTGACAGTTAGGTTTCTTTATTTTCGGGTGCCAAAGACTAGGTTAGGTTCAGAATTCAGGGCTGGAAAAAGAGTCTGGAGTCGCTTAAGAACAGCGTCGCGTACCTGATAATGTTGTGATCTGAGATCTCATCATGGCAGAAGCGGCAGGGGTACCAGCCACCACAACAATGAGCCTGAACCTTGCACGAGCGTCGATAGTGCTTGCATCCCATGATTCCCGCAGCCTCGTCCTAAAGTGACACAATGGGAACGAGGGTAGCCATGAGTAAAGCTAGTAGGCTATCGAAATGTGAGAAAGGTGGGGGCACTCACGTGGTAGTGAGGCTTTCTGTCTTCGTCCGTCACGGTGTCAAAGTCTCCGCGACGATCTTCGAGCTTGTTCGCGACACCAGCAGTCTGACGAGCTTGCTCGATACGCTGCTCCTGCCGTGTCGACCACGAGCTTGTCATAAGTTCCTAATCGATGGAGTGAATAATAATTACAAAGTTGAGATACATCCCCACACACACACACACACACATATACACACACACAGTCCGCGTGGGTCACGGCGCGAGGGCATTGCTTCCCCGCCCCTCTCGTATTTGCTTCCATTCCCACCTCATCCCCGTCGCCGTCGTCGCCATCGTCGCCGCTACCACCGCCCCTTCCCTGCAAAGTCGACTCACCGCTCCGCCGACCTTTCCCACCACATCAGCTCCACATCGGCGTATATACTCCTCACCCTTCGTTTCCTGTCGCCCAAGCTCAGCTCCAACACTGCACTTCATTCCAACCACGGACTGAGACCCTGCTTCGCTCAATATACCTCCACCACCTACTTTCACTTAAGCTGACCACGTTCTCCACACATCACAACCAAGAAAGACATCACGCGCGTCCGTGGTTGTCTTGATGCCTGTCGTGCAATCCACACTGCAGCCCCAGCAGCACCAGCACCAGCAACAGCAAACGCAAAACCGTCAGCGGCCCCCGTCACCGAGGTGGCATGGGTCGTCTTTCTCATCGACATCCGGCCGCCATGGGAGCTCGATAGCAGCCGCATCCACTAGCGGCGACTCTACCCAGCTCAGACTTGATACCATGACGTGGCCACGGGCGTCGGCTGCCGCGCTGCGCCCCGAGTCGCTGGCGTCTGCCGGTCCCGGCCCGACACCCTCTACTTTTTCCTACGCCGGCGGGCCCTTCTCAACCGCGATGCTATCGCCGATCGCCTGGCCCCTGTACGAGCAGGTCGATCTACCGAATGTCTTACTGGACCCGCACCCGGTATTTTTCACGTCCGCCGTAGGTCTGCAGCACGCGGCGACGGCAGCTGCGGGGGCTCGACCTGGCCCGTCCCCGGCGCGATCTTCGTCTGGCGGAGGCACGGCAACCATGACGGATGCGTCACCGCCGCCGTCTCCAGCGTCTTCGACGTCCGCGGCCTCGATATCGGCCGCGGCGACGGCGGCGATGGCCGCCGTATCCGGGAGCAGGAGCGACGGCCGCGTGGCGGCGTTCTTTGCCTCAAACGCAGCCGCGCCGCGACTGTTCAGCGCGGCGCCGCTGAGCTCATCCGTCAGCCTGCGCTGGACCATCAGTCTCAAACCGCTGGTCCACGCCGAGAGTCCGCGCGACGCACTTTCGGCAGACACGTTGCTGCCGCTGGTCGGGCTGGTCGAGTTGCGCTACCCGCGCCAGCCTCCGCTGGACCAGGGTCCACCGTCGGCACCGCCGCTGCTCGCGTCCGTGACCTACGACGCGATGCTGGCCGAGAGTAGCCTGTCGCGCTCGGCCGATAACTATTCCGGTCTCGGTTTCTGGCGCCATGGGCTGAACCGCAGGTCCTCGCAGCTGTCCGTTAGCCAATCTGCGGGTGCAGCGGCGGCGTCTCCACTACTGCCGCCGGAGCTCGTCATCTGCATCGACGAGGAGCACTACGGTGGACACGGCTATGCGATCGAGGCGGTCCGCGGTCTTTTGCGAAACCAGTTCAAGCAGGAGGCGGCGCCGCCCAGCATGCACACACTCGTGGATCCCTCGGCAGCTTGGGCTCCGCGCGCCAGGGATCTTCTGTGCAAGTTGCAGTTTGAAAAGGACTCGGAACCTACATTCCGGCTCCCACCTCGATCTGCCTCGAACGGGGACCGTTCACCCTTGCAGATTCAATCGCCTTCCTTAGAACTCTGGAGGGTTGACCGTACAACCTTCCTATCGAACTGGACAGACTACTGACACCTCAATTTTTTTTTTCAACACATGCATTTACCTTCCTTGAAGGCTTTTCTCTTTTTCTCTTCTGCCCTCCCTTTTTTTGCCCCTTCGAATTTCCCTTTTCTATTTTTCTATTCCCGTGGGAAGCCGTTGTGTTCGACCATGAATGCATTGCTTGGCCACATGCTCCGAGCAGAGATAGCTTTTCATCCTTTCTTGTTTTTCCTTCCCCATCTGAACCTGACTCCTGTCACTATACTTGTCCCTCCCTCTAAACACATCCTTTTTTGGGACCAGGTTCAATGTTTGACCCCCGTTCCCGCCAATCACCTTCGTACTTTCGTCTCATGACCCCCATTGCCCCCTCCACTCAGGTGCCTTGCCCGCCTTGAAAAAGGGCGTTGCATAGCCAAGCCCCTTTTTTGACAAAAAAGAGCCGTAAACCCCTAAAAACTTCCCTTCGCGTTTCTGCCTCGTCCTTTCCTTTTTTTTTGATTCCAACGACGACACCCCCTCCATTTATCTCCCACCCCTCAACTTCGTTCCTCAGCCACCTCGCTCTTCCTCCGCGCCAGCACTATCACTTATCTTCCATCTCACCGGCCCGCATACATCCCGTCCGCCACCCCACCCCCCCTCGTCCTCGTTGACCGCAGCCATACAAGATCGGGGTCCCGGCTGCGTAGCGATTTTTTTTTCGATTTGATCTCTTGTTTTCTCGCCGCTCCTATACACGAACATGGCCCGCATCCTCACCCCGTCATCCTCTTCAAACCAAGCACCGCACAGATTGCTACATTCTCTCATGTTTTTCTTGTCCGTATTCTTGCCCTTTCTGAAAGTTGTTTCATTCTTTCAGAGGGTAGCTGCGCCACTACACAATCAAAGATTGACACGTTCTTGTCAGAACTATTTGATCGAGTATGGATTTCCAGGTACGCACGAAGCCGCAGTCCGGAACTGCGATGCCTTTCCGAGTGTTTGAATCCCCCATAGCTAGACGCTCGAGTGCTTAATTTTTTTTTCACTTCAAGAACCGAGCTGGTAGCAAGGTACGCTCAGGCGGAGTCGCCGGGGCTTCCGAGACAAATGTCGACAGGCGTGAGCGGCTGCGCAAGCTGGCCCTGGAGACCATCGACCTGGCCAAGGACCCCTACTTTATGAAAAACCACATTGGATCTTATGAGTGCAAGCTGTACGTGCTACCTGCCGTTTACAGCTTTCGGTTCTAACTCGGCCTTCTTGTTTCGCTCTTTGGCTCGTCTGGCTGGGCCAAACTTCAGGTGCCTGACGCTGCACAGCAATGAAGGCTCGTACCTCGCGCACACACAGGGAAAGAAACACCAGACGAACTTGCAGCGCCGTGCAGCGCGCGACGCTCGCGACCTCAGCGGCGGGCCGTCGCTGGCTGCTCTCGCGGCCGCCGGCCTTGGCGGCCGCCTGCTGACAGGACCAGACGCCGCCGGTCCGCACGGCCCGGGCGCCGCGCCGGCGCCGCGCCGCTCCGGTGTCAAGATCGGCCGCCCCGGCTATAAGGTCACCAAAGTGCGCGACCCGTTCACGCGGCAGGTCGGGCTGCTTTTCCAGATCCAGTACCCCGAGATGCTGGTCGCACCGCTACTGGCGCCGGCACCGGCGGCGCCAGGGCAGCCTCCTGCGCCGCAGCAACAGCAGCAAGCGGCGCTGCGACCGCGTCACCGGTTCATGTCCGCGTACGAGCAGCGCGTTGAAGCGCCGAGCCGGGCGCATCAGTACCTGCTGGTGGCGGCGGAGCCATACGAGACGATTGCGTTCAAGATCCAGAGCCGCGAGATCGACCGGTCTGAGGGCAAGTTCTGGAGCCACTGGGACAGCGACTCGCGCCAGTTCCACCTGCAGTTCTTCTTCAAGCCCGAGCGCCCCGGCGCTGCTGGTGCTGGTGCGCCGGACGCGGCTGCGGCCTCGTCCGTGCCGCCGCGCTTTGTGCCCACCGGCGCCAATGCCAGGCCCGTGTTTTGATTATGGCGATTAGCCCATCCTTTGGAGGTTTCGGTGTTATTGGGTGGTGGCCGTTTGCCGCAATGCATTCTGCCATCGTGCTTTGGTTGCATACTTTAGTGTCTGTTTAGCTTGTCATTTTTTTTTTTGAAGTCCGACGAACTCTAGCTCCGCCAATGACCCACTCCTCGGCCCGCCCCCCTACTTCGTCGGCCGCTCTCCTTGCAGCCTACGGCCTGGCGCTCGTGGTCGTCGCAGTGTCGTCCGCGGCCGCCATTCCGATTGCCGCACCTCAAACAGACGCACCGGCCGCCGCTCCATCCGGCAACTCGTCTTCGTCCCAGTCGTCCACCGTCCAGATCCAGGGTGCGATCCGTCGCGGACCCGCTGAGCCGTTGTTTACAATAGAACACCCTTTCTCCTTTCTGTCGTCCCTCCCATCCCTTCCACACACCCCCTGCTCCCCTACGCCTTGTGTTCATAGTCACGCGTCAGCTTTCAGTGCCCGGGGTCCTTGGCGGGTTGATCTTGATTGCAACAGGCCTGGCATTCGCGCTCCTCGGCAAGCGGACCTTCCTGCCGACCATATTCCTTTCTGGGTTCTTTACCTTCGGTACAGTCAAATGCCAGTTTTACAAGGATGTCTACTGACTGCGTCTTCTCAAATATTTTGCAACACTATGTGGTCCACATAACGGTACGCAGGAACCGTAGTCGTCATCATCCTGGACATACTGCAAGGTCGTTGGCGATCGTTTGGCCCAGGTAGCGAGTGGGTCTACCTCCTGACTGCCGCTCCAATCGCCCTTGGAGGTGGACTGCTTTACATTCGCACGCCAGCAGCAGGGGTTGTCTCGGTCGGTGCGCTGGCGGGCCTGTCGTGGGGTGCGGCGCTCCTCTTCACGGGCGCCGGCGCATCGCTGGGGTCTGAAGCGCAGGCGCTGGTGCTGGTGGGGCTGACGAGCGCCGGAGTGGCGGCGGTGTTTGTGGCGGAGCACGGCACGCTGGTGGCCGGCACCGCGACCGCTGGTGGGGCGGCGGCGGCGAGCGGAGCGGACCTGCTGGCGCGCACCGGGTTTGTCGAGGCATTGCAGGCCGGCGTTGCGGCGTCACCGCCGCCGCGCGCGCAGCAGGTGCCCGGGCCCGCCTGGGCGCTGCTTGCCGCAGCCGCCGGCATTGCCGTGCTCGGCTGGTACCTACAGACGCGCCCAGGCCCGGCAGCATCGCCGCCGGCGTCCCCGTATAACCCAGCGTACTGGCTGTTTGGCGCCGCACCACCGGCCGCACCGCCGGCCGCGTGGTTGAAGATGCCGGGCGCCGCGCCGCCTCCCGCGGCCCCTGCCGGCGCTGGAGCTGCTGCCCCACCTGCGCGACGGGGCTTGGCCGACCATCTGTTGAGCCCGTTTGGGCTGAGGTGGATCTGGTGATTCTATTTTGGACAGTGACGGACAGTTTTATTCGTACACGTGACTTGCATTTGTACTTTAAGCGATTGGTTGGGTATGCCATCACCACGCGCCACATCTTTCCAATTTGGGCACCAACCGATAAAAAATTTGCCCGTTTCCTGACTTGCTTTGTTTGCTGGTTGTCTCAATCCGAGACCCATCAAACAGTCCCATCCATGTCAGTCTGGTACGGTTATCAATCGATTTTTAATATCTGTCACACAACATCTTGGTGCAAGGCGTAGCGCTACAGCCTTTCTGTCTCGATTCCGGTCATCTGCTGGGGACTTTGTGCACCAGTCCGCCGAGGTTTCAGGAATCCGTGCGCCACCCCCCTGGCGCCACACAGGCGCAGCAGCCACCAAGCTCAAAACAAGATCGATTAATGGTCTGTAGACTGGCTATCCATTTTGTGTTACTGTTTCAACTTGCCTATTTGCGCCAATGAGTTGCCACCACCGTCACTCCCTCACCTTAGTCTGTCGGTAACGGTCCAGGGTTGTTGAAGCCACCTGTACGCCGTTCCCATGACCGCTGCGGACAGGTGCAAGTCATGCCCCCACGCCAAGACCTTCATTGTATAAAGGTGGAGCACCCATCCACACCCTCCCTTCACCCAACTTCCCTAGCTTTAGACCACCGTAGACCGTCGCCTTACGACCTTCCGTTCAACCGTTATCCAACACTCAACAATCAAAATGCAGTTCGCTGTCGTCGCCGCTGTCCTTGCTTTCGCCGCTGGCGCTAACGCCGCTTACTACGGTGTCGAGTCGTCCTCGTCTGCCGCTGCTGCCTCGACCACCCCCTACGTCGCCTCGTCGTCGTCGGCTGCCGCTGCCTCGACCGCCACCTACGGCGCTTCGTCGGCTGCCTCGTCCTCCTCCAAGGCCGCCGCCTCGACCTCCTCGTCGGCTGCTGGCTACTACGCCGCGTCGTCGACCACCACCCCGGCTTCGTCGTCGACCAAGGCTGCCGCCTCGACCGCCGACTACACCCCGGTCTGCGGTGACACCACCACCACCCCGGCTTCGTCCTCCTCCAAGGCCGCTGCCTCGACCTACTCGGCGAGCAGCACCAACATTGTCTACTCTGGCGCCTCGAGCAACGTTGCGCCGGTCAGCTTCCTGGCGGCTGCCGCCGGTGTTGCTGCTCTGTTCCTTTGAAGCGTTCCTGTCACACATTTGCGATTCCTCCCTTTTTCTGCTTTTTTTCCAACGCTTAACGTTGACGTCGATCGTACATGATGTTATGCTTGGTTCTTAAGCAATAGATGCTTGTGATCGTTTATGACTGTTTCGATTGTAATATGTCGCTGCCAATAAGGGTTCAGTTTGGCAATTATATATATCAACTGAGAGAAATAAACTAAGTTCCGCCTGCTCTATGGACTTGGCTTGTCCATAGTACTTCACCGCTGAACGAGTGAATGCCCTGCTGTCCTGAATATCTGAAAATCGGGCACAGCTAACCAAATTGCTTGCTGTGGATACCACTGCCTTAGAGGGTGGTTGACAGCTTGCTGAGAAACGTTTTGAATGATACTTGATAACCACAACTGACGCATTGGACAAGAAGCTCTGTTTCTTGGACCAAAGGCCTTTGAAGTGAGGGTGGGATGATGTTCTGTGCTCGATTGAGTTGTGAGTACTTCATGACCCATGCCTTACAAATGCGGTCTGTTGTTGGGAGTGGAGTACCTCCACAGATTTTAACATTTGCGTCGCAATCGCAAGTGGTCTATCACAACTACACCATTGTGATGCTTGCAATGCAAAATCAAAATACATGGATACCTCCTGATGGTAACCTATCATTGGCTGAAGCAAAACTTGCATAATCTTTTAAATATGGAACTGCCTTGCATGGATATAGATATAAAGGAAGTCACATTTTGCTGTAGAAACTAATGCTCACCAGGTCTGAGTATTTGTGATGCTGCAGATGGGTGCAAAGCATCCTTTGCCTTTTGCTGTTGGCATTGGAGATGGAACACACGAGTTGCGGCTTGTTTTTTGACATGCAAGAATCAGTGGGGCTCTTAAGTCGGAAAAACCTCAGGTGGATGGGATTTGTAACAAATTGGTTATTCTGCTGCCCGCCTTACAGCTCAACCTTGATGGTGAACTCTAGTTTTTAACAAAAAGAAGGACTTCAAGTTGGGTAAGAAGGCTGCTTCTACTTCAAGGATGCTGCTGACTCCAAGCAACACTAGGACTGGTTCCCAAAGGAATGACTTTTAGATGTGTTCACCTTCAAATTTGGTAAGAAGGTCACTTCTACTTCAAGGAAGCAGGATTTCAAAAGCCCTCCAATCTACATTAGGATTGGGGCAGAGAAGAGTAGGTGTAAGGAAATATAAGGAGAGAGAGAAAACAAATGGGATTTGGAAAAGATCAACTTCATTGGCGAAGGAGAAGGTAGAGGAATAGAGAAAGGGTTCAAAGAGAGGGAGTGTGTGTGATGGTGTCATGAAATTATGTCATGCATCATCCTCCATTTTATGATTGACAATGTATGTCCCAAAATTTTCCCCAATACATTCCAACCATTCTGAATTTCCTTTCTCTCTCCTCACTCTACTTTCTTACTCCTTCCCTGTTCAGTGTGTGTGTGTCTTGCCTGTTTGGCTCCTCCTCCTCCTTGATTACACCATGGCAACCTCCATGGCTTACCTACTTTTGTGTGATTCCACCTGATCATGGCTTACCCACATTCCCTGACCACCTGACCACCTCACCACATGACCTTTTCCAAAAAGCCCAGGCAAAAGCCCTAGCACCCACTTTCCTAGAAAAGGAGCAGGTTTCTGATCCATAAAGGACAGTTCCCCTACATGGTAGCCCAGACAACCTCTGTCTGCTGACCTCCCTTTCCTTTCCCTTCCCTGGGTTCTCACACCCCTGGACCTCTGTCTCTTTCCCTTCCCTTCCAAAAGAGCGACCATCCACCTTCCTCTGTCTCCCTCAGTTCCTAAGACTACCACCCTTCACTACCTATTCCTTGACTTTTCGACCCTTCGCACTTTCTTGTCAACAACCCAATAGCAGCTCGACTGATTTCTCTCAGATTTGGAGGTTACATTAACATGAACCTTGACAAGCTTCTCTCCACATTTCATTATGATCGGTCGCCTCCTAATTACGTCGCAAGCTCGCAAAGTCAGCCCAAGTTTAAGGTCATCCACTCTGTGGGACACCTTCAAGTCGCAGTTTCTTGATGATACCTCAACAGTTTCGGCTCAAATTCAGTGGACCATTTGGCAAGACGCTTTCAAAGCTATTCTCCAAGTTTCCCTTTGATCGGACCACACCTCGTTACGGTGCAAGTGCTTAAAATTGGTGCAATTTTAAGGTCATCCAATTTTGGTACACCTTCAGAACACAATTCCACCACGTTCTCCAGACAGTTTCAGTTCAAACTTTAAAAGCAACTTTTCGTACGTCTCAAGTACAAACACGCCAAGTTTCATTGGGTTCAGTCGCTTCCTTGTCACGCACCAAGCAACTTTCTGTCTTCACTTCAAGCAAGATTTTTCAGTGCTTCCACACATCTGACTCCCAAGTAGGTGCGTCCGCGCACTTTGTTCACACACTTCCACATGTCCCTGACCTCTCCTTACACACTCCATGTTTCGAGTGCCTGACTCAAGCTCTTCTCCTTCTGTTGCCTCAGAGGATCCACCGTTCGCAGAGTCTTCACCCACACCTTACCAAGCTGCAGTTGCTGACGAAGCTCTGCCCCCCATGGCCAACCTCTCAAGCAAGGAACTGGCCTTCACCATCCAACCTGCTGGTCTTGAGCCTCTCGAGGACCTCCTTATGACTGGTATCAACCATTTCATGGCCAACGACGAGAACCGCTTCGTGGCCAACCTCCTCCG
>JADGKE010000121.1:0-11652 GCA_026954515.1 Cladochytrium tenue
CGTTTGATCAGCTCGGAACTGCTCTCAACGGCCCGAAACCGAGCCAGCCGCGCTGTTGCGTCGGACAACAGGCGACGGAGCCAAGAACGAAGCCCCGCCGGCCTGCTCTTCTTCCAGCAGCGCTACTGCGACGGCAGTCAACTCCTGAGTGATGGAGAGGGGAGAGGGAGGGAGGAGGATGAGCGACAGCGCTCCTTGCCAAAAAAAAAATATAATCCTCCAAACGTACCGGTGAGGCCTCCTTCGCGAGGATGACCTGAGCGGCGTACGGCAGCCGCATCCAGCAGCGCGCCAGGGCCGGCGGCGACCCGACCGGCGGGAAGTGCAGTCCGCGGCGGTCGGCGTCGCCACTCCAGTAGCGCGGCGCCGAACCGTCTGTGCGCGGGTCGAGCAGCGCGTGCCGCAGGCGAGCCGCTGGCGTCGCGGCGTTGCTATCCGTAGAGCCGGCGGTCGCAACGCCTGTTGCGGCAGAGGTAGGGGTGGTAGAGGCGGCCGGGCCGGCAGCGCCGCCTGGGACGAACTGGAGCGCGGAGCGGACAGCTTCCGTCAAAATAGAGGGCGCCGGCCGGCCGCGGGTGACGGAGGGCGGGGCCGGCGCGGGGCGGCAGGGTTCCAAGGGAGTGTGGCGAGGTTGGGTCGCGCCCGGGGACACTGTAGGCGAGGAGGTGAGCGGGGGCGATGTCGGCGAGACGGCGCCGGCAGCGGTACCGGTAAAGACGGTGGTGGGTACGGAACGAGAGCGGGCGGCGGCGCTTGCATCATCATCGGTTGCGGAGAGGTGACGAAGCCTGGTCTTGGTTTCAGAGAGGGCTGCCGCGGTGGTCGGGGTCCCCTTAAGCAAAATGGCCCTTGGCGGCGGAGGAGCGACCGGACGCTTCTGACGAGGCGACGGCTGGACCGACCGGCGCGCGCACTCGTTCAGGTACGCCACGCGGCTTTTGACCCAGCCGGCACCAAACCAACCAGTAGGGGGTGTCTGTGCGTCGGCGGTCGCGGCTGTGGCGGGGTTGTCATTTATTGTCTGCAGCTGGTGTGAGACTGAACGCGGTGAGTAGGACGGTGGAAGGTCCGCTGCTACAGTAATGGCGGACTCGTGGCCAACGACAGCAGCGACAGCAGCGGCGACGCTAACGACGGCTGTTGGAGGTGGGGGCGGCGGTGCTGGGCGTTGCGGAAGGGCCGAGAGGAGACTGAGAATCTGTTGTAGCTGCCCGTGGTGCTTTGCCGGGTCTGCAATCTTCAGGACGAAGCGTGACATCCCGTCCAGCGACTCTGGTTGCAATACTGTCGCTGATAAGGAGGGGTCGCGTACGACGCGAAAGGCGAGGGAGGTTGCCTGCTGTTCGTAGACGAACTCGTCGCGGTACAACTGTAGGCGGGCGAGGACCACGTTTGGGTCGGTCGAGGAGGTGAGCTTGAGGTGTACTAGCTCGAACTGGTCATCGACTGCGTCCGCCGACGCGGTGGCGGGCTTTGCCACGACGGCCAGGTACGCCGGGCCAAAGTCGACGGGCTCGCCTTCGCGTCCGGTCCCGCGATCGTATCGGGCGCTGTCGACCACGAGCTCTGCCGTGGTCGCGCCGTCTATTTCCGGGGTCGGCTGCGGAGAAACGTAGTCCAGCAGCAACGTTTCGTGCTTCTTGAACAAGAGAGCGACCTGCGACCTGTGTGCCTCCTTGATTGCGCCAAGGAGTTGGTCCCTGCCAGTCTTATCCTTAACGCGCACAAGGTAGACACCCATCCCCGTCGTGGAGCTCTGTGGAACGGATGAGCATTTCAATTCACCAGAGCTTTGATACTTACGATGCCGGCAACGATGATCGATTTTTCGTCAGGGCAAGTAAGAATTGTTCCCAGAGGCAAGGAGGACACAAAAACCGAACGCCCCGTGCCCTCCATGGTGACGGCCAGCGAAGTCGTTGTGATCAAGTTGTCCTCCGTCACCGTGCTGACCACCAAATCAGATTTTGGCAAGGGCTCCCAGCTTTCGTCCTTCTTTCTGAATGGCTTGCACAGTGCCTTGTATTTGACGTCTACAGATTTGGCAGCCGCTGGCTGCACTTTACGAGGCAGAGGTGGCGTGCTGGTTTCGATTTCTAAGTCTTCCGGTCACATTCATCAGAGCATGAAAATACGAGTTGAAGACGGCTCACCTCGAACATTCAAATACTTTCCGAGGAACCTGGCTTCCTCGGCGCCCTTCACTTGAAGAATGAGCAACATTTTCTCTAGTTTGATTTCAACCAGAAGACCAAGCCCTATTCCAAATTTGAATTCAATCGTGAGTATATAGTGACGAAAAAAATGAAATGAGCTACAAACCTTTAATTGTGTCGTTAACTCTCGCCGACACGTTTCCAAGCCAAACGGGTGGGTAGAGCAGAATCATGCGATGACCGTAAGGCTCCTTCCGAGCCACAATCACAGAGTTTGAAAGGACCGTGACTGTCAGCGGCTCCTTTGCCACGCACTTGTCCGAGATATGTTTTTTACCCATCCACATCACCTCCAAGCCTGAGATCTCGCCCATGCGGCAAGGAGGCAGCGGGATGGGCACCCCTGCCAGGTTAGACGGTCGGGTCAGCTGGCAGCTGGCAAACTTGAACTTTTTCTGCGAGGTGCGAGTAGATGAGCAAGCGCTTTCGACAGCGAAATCCAAAACATACATCCGAAATATCAATGCTCTGGCACTTCGAGCAGTCGAACGACTTTTCCATCCGTGCTATATCTTCAAAGGTATCCTCGTCTTGAAGCTCGAGAATGCGAAGTGCCCTGGTTACAATCGGTTTGATCGTGCTCTGTGCATTTGAAGACAATTGGAGGAAAGAGTTGAAAGTAAATACCATACGAAGTGAGAGAAATGCTGAACGCACCATGGGAAACTGAACATGCTCGTCTGAGCTTGTTACAGCTACAGCCTAATCGATCGTAACAGGCACAAGTGAGCCAATCGCCTCGAGGAGTTACAAGGCCCTTACGTGCAGAAAGTAGCGATAGAACAATGGTCTCGCAAGCAGCTCGTGAAAAAGCCGCAGTGCCGCCTAGGAAGGAATTAGTCCTGTCATTTAAAATCGACCCCAACCTTTGCTGAATCATCGCCCTGTGCTGAACGTTCGGACATTTCTCTATAGGGCATGCTCTCAAAGCACTTCTTGTAGTTAGACGCCATGTTCTGTGGGTCGTGACAAGCTTAGTTTGGCCGCCACCGAGTAAAGGAGGCCGGACGAGATGGGAAAGTAATGGAGAATAGAGGGGATGGAAAAGAGCGGCCAAGTTGGTGTGATGGAATCATCGTACCCTCCAGATCCATTCGTCAAGAATCTTGTTGGGAAAGTATTGGACCGTCTTTTTCGTCGAGAGGTAACAGTAAGACGAGAATGTTACATACCGCAGATGATTCCTTACCCCTAAAACGACCTGGCACGTGCAGCGGATATCTTCGACGGCTTTGATGAATGCATCGGCCTCGTCATGCTCTTCAATGCAAGACGGCAAAATCTAAATTGGATGATCCGCGACTTAGAATAGACGTATATTACATTCACCAAGCAATGAATCACACCCTTCCGCACAATCGCCTTAATGAGGTGATCTCCGGATCAACATCCCCGAAGCTGGAACTCACCGAAATCAGCAGGCGCAAGTTCTCCTCGAAGAGGGCCTCCTCCTCCATCAGCGCAACGAATGCGTCGTAACGCGCCCGAAACTCGGGGGTGCTTTTGGCCAACGCGTCCTTGGCCGTCTTGCAGTCGTCACTGACCTTTTGCTACGAAGGAGCGTTGGTTGATCCAGAATTGGACAAGAAAAGAGCAGGGACAGGGCAAAAGCGACGGGAGGGTGGATGGTAGCAAAGAAGAAATCCGTGGATTACCGAAGGAAAGAGCAGTGGCCGACGTTCGCGCGGCTGATCGGGATCCAGGGCGGGAGGATAGTGTGGAGCCGGGGATGAATGCGGTGTGAGACGGTCGAAGAGCTGCTCCAAGCCGAACGAATAGGGGAAGTAGAAATATTAGCACTGATATAATATGTGGTAGCTAAGAGGGTCCCTGAGATACAGCACAAACCTTGAAGCGGCCTTCGCGGCGCGGGCTGCCAGAAGCGTTGCTGCGGCTGGCCGAGCACGGCGACCCAGTGCTAGCCCCACCGCCCGACAACTTGAAGGGCGTCAGCATTCCTTCCTGGGCCGAAAGTCGGCTCTAGACCGCTCGCTTGTGTGTTTGTAAGATTGCCTCGGAAAGATGGGGGACGGCTGCAACGTCTGCAACGGTGGCTGGTGGTTGGGGGATGGTTGGGGGCGCGGTGCTGGGCAGCGAGCGACAAGCGTGACAATCCAATAACTTTGTGTAGCTCAATCCTGTCAAAATAAACTCAAAACCAGCTCGACAGACAGGTCAGGGATTGTGCGATTGGCCTGTCGACCAACGACGGTAACTTATCAGTCAAGCCACATCTGCGATGACTTCCAAAGTTCATGTCGGCTACCCTAACACAGAAGTCAACATCTTCAACTATTTTGCTCTCCGCTTAATATTTCCCATAGGAAACTCCCGCGCCAGAAGCGCCATTACGCCGGTCCCGCAAAAGCACAACGACCCGACGCGAGCGCGCCACTGGCCGCCCGTTAAACACGTGGTCCTCCGGCCGCATTGGGATCTCGTGCGTGAACTCATAGCGGAGCCGCCCACGCTGCATGTACAGCGTGCCGGGTTCCGCCAGCACTGAAAAGGCGCTGTCGCGCTGCTGCGCGTGCCGGAACACAAGGACCGCGGGCGAGAGCAGGCACATGCCTGCGATGACCTGACCCGATGCCTGATGGTCACGTTGCGGCGAGGAATAGTGTCGGCAGTGCGGGAAAGGGGCGAAATGGTATTAGAAAGATGAGATTAAAATGGGTTCCATTAGGTGCATCAAAGGGCTCGGAACTGCCGGAAATCCCGTAAAAAAATATTCCCACCTGCAAGTTGTCGACGTGGGCTCCAATTCCACTGTTCCCATCGCGAAGCTCCAACAGGTGGGGATCGAGCCAGTCTTGGACCGGTTCGCCAACACGTTCCATCTCGCCCCCAATGGCTACGCGCACGCGCTCCACCAGCTTTATTGCTTCCGCCTCTGCCGGGTCGATGGCCTGAGAGCCGCCCTTGAGAAACTGTGCGAACGCGAGCTGCCCCCAGGCTGAGACGCTCGCCTCGCGATAGCCCTGATAGTGATGGCGTTTCAGCACAAAATTACGTAGACGTGAGTGAAAGCCAGTTACCCCGGAGACGAAAATCCGTCATTACCTTTATGACACCATCAAAGTGACCTTCGGCATATGGCCCCTTCATATTGTGAGGGGAGGTGGGAATTTAACAAATTTTAAGCAAGCATGGTTAGGCCTATGAAAGTCCATAAGGCGGCGCGCAACCAAGAAAGAGAGGGCGACAAAAAATGAACACACCGCCGGGGAACACACATACCCGAGCAAGCCTCCGGAGTTTCTTTAAGCACGCGTCGGCGAGTGCCTGCTGCTCGTCAGACCGCAGGAAGTCGGGACAGATGAATAGGTTGTCCAGCACGGCGCGGTGCTCTGGCGCGAGGCAGGACGCATCGACGAGGCTGGGGACTAGAGGTGCCGACGGCGAGGGCGGGCCGGTGGACACGACGGGGCTGACGCCCGACGGTCGAGCGGCGGTGGGCGGCGGGAGGGGCGCAGATGGCGACGAAAAGAGGCGGCGTCGAATATAAGCAGTTTAGCCTTGCGAGTTTCATAGTGCCAGCAGCCATTCGCATAGGCGCAGGGGCGTATGGAACGAAAGTATGACACACATGTTGACAAGGCCGAATGGTCAAATGACACAAATCCAGTAACCCGCAACGTGGAAACGAAAGCCTGAGAAAATTGGCTTTTGTGACAAAGTGCAAATTACAGCCCACCTGCGAACCCATACGGCCCAAAACCTCCCGTTGTTTGTGCGATAAACACGAGCAAGAAAGATGCACAAGAATGAGATCTGATGACGATCCACTATGGAACCATGAGTCGCAGCGGGACATACTATGTGGTGGTGGGGTCGGGGGAGGGGGCGTTGAGGAGCTGGCTGCTAATCACGGCAGCTCCAGCTCCGCGTAGTGGTGGAAGATGCCGTCCTCGTTGAACGGAATACGACGGCTTGACGACAGGTACGCAGCCACGCCCGGGTGGGCGTGCACCGCCTCGCACAGTCCGAGGACGCGCGGCGTCGCCTGCAGTAGCTTCGACGCCTACTTTGGAAACATGTAGCGAAGGCCTGTTTGTTATGCAAGACGCGAGGAGGAGTGAAGGTGTGAGAATTCAAGAGGTGGAGTGGAGGTAGCACCGTCGTGGCAGAGGAGGGGAATGGTGGAGTTTGTACGTGCATTGGCATGGGACTCACCTTCGACTTCTTGGAAGACTGATATATATTGTATGAGGTGCTACCTCCAAATACAAACGGGCCAGCACCGGCGCCGGGCACGGGGCTAGGGCCGCAAAGTACGCGAGGAACGTATGCTGCGTCTGAGGCGGGGGATACGGTCTGCATGATGGCAGTAGTAGGTCCGGGCCGCGGTCGCCTGCGTCGCGCGCGAGTGAACGCCGGTGCCCTTGAGGGCGAGGTGCACGAAATCGCCGCGGCCCTGGATACTAGGCCAGCAAAACATGCGGACTGTGGGCATCGTCGTGTTCTTGTTCGCTAAGTCGAGTCTACTGCACAGCCGACAAGTTTTATTTCATCTGTACTGAAGTATTTTGCACAAAAGGTTTGCCCGCATGCGGTGGGATGACACTTCTCGGCGCATGACGAGCGGAGAAACTAGAGGAGGGAAAGGAACAGGGGTGAGCAGACACAGAAAGGGAGTGGAAGATAAGGGGAAGGAGGTTGGTAGGTCATAGAAGGGGGCGAGCCGCAAAGGCCGTCAGCCAGCGCCGCCCATGCTGGCGTTGGTGAGGCTCCCGCGCACCAGAGTCCTGCTGGCGCGGACCTGCTCGGCAAAGCGCGCGACCATCTCGAAGAACGACACCTGCAGGTCGTACAGCTCGAGCACGAACGAGCGCGAGCGCACGCCGCCGCGCTCGCGGTCCATGACCTCGCGGAAGCGCATGTCGCGCAGCGCTGCCAGCTGCTGCGACACGAGCCGGATCTGCCGCGCCAGCACGAACGACACGGCTGTGCCGGCCGCCACTGCCACCGCCACCACCGACAGCACGATGGCCTGCACGCGCGACGCCGTCGCGCGAATGTCGGCCAGGATCGGTGTCGTCGACAGGTACTGCACCGACAGCCAGGGCGAGTCCCACTCAAAGTTGATCAGGTCGATGCGCACGCCCCACTCCTGCCCGTCGATCGTCGAGAAGTACGTCAGCGTGCCGTTGCTCTGGATACTGGCCGCAAGGCTCATGGCCTGCTGCGCCGGTGTCAGGTTTGGGTACAGCCTGTTGACGTAGGCAGTGAAGTCGGAGAGGAACGTGATGTTCGCCACATCGTTGAAAGTGAGAATATCTTTATTGTCCTCAGTAATGTAGTTGGACCCTTCGGAGGTGCCGATCATCTTTCCGGATTCGGATTCGATGGACGCTACGAACATGGGATACGGGATCCTTTGCAGGACCGCCGCGAGTTTCGTCTGCACGAACAGCATTGTCCAGTCATTTGCAACTGCAAGACTCTCTCCTGTTACGTTGTTGTACGCCACTGCCAGGGACGTTTTGTGAGCAGCTGATATTTAAACACCGTCAGCGTTGACACACAGCTAGAAAAAAAGGCAACTCTCACCATCATCTTGGACATACATGGATCCAACTTTGTGGTACGAATAATTGTACAAATCCACTTCTCCAAACACCCAATCTTGCATAAGCTGGAGGGTGCTATTATTTCCAGGATCCTGGGGAGTTCCGTTTCCAGCATCGTATACCGAATAAATCGGCAAAATAGCTGTGCCGTTTTGATAGCAAAGACTGACTGTCATCGTCAGGTTTATTCTGGTAATCTTAACAACAGGTTGGTGGGAAGCCAGTATATTCAATGAAGGCCTTACGAGATATAGTAAGTCATTGTTCAGGTTCTCATCCATGTTATAGGCGTATAGGGTTCCTATTGGATTCAGCACTATCACAATATTGACGGCCTTGTACAAGGTTAAAGTAATGGTATCAGGAACAAGTACAAACCCAACGCCGATAGAATTTCAAAAGGGTCAGCATGTCACTAAGCGTCGACTGCTGTCGCTCCGGTGTCGCTAAAGACCACTGGTTCGTCTGCGGATGATCGTGAGTTTCTTTCTCTATTTGACTGCGACTCACCGTGATCATGTTCCTCTGATACCAAGTCACAGAAGTGATGACTTTAGAGTCCGTTTCAATCGTCGACTTGATCTCGGAAGCAGCTCTGGCTTGGATTTTGCTTGCGAGATCGGTGATAGTGGCGCCGGCCGACGAAGTCGTGAATTGCCTTTGAAGAACAATTACGTCAGATAGAGTACCTCGGCTCGACTGTCCCAATGACCTACCAGCCGATAATACCAACGGCGACGGTGCAAATCGCCATGTAAAAGAACATGAGAGCGAAGAATGGGATCCCGCATCTCCTTCGGCTATCCTTTTTCGACGCAGCTCGGGAGCTCCTCGAAAACAGATCGAGTTTCCTTCCAAAAGCGAACCGCCTCCGAGTCGGGGCGGTGTTCGCCGAAAGAAAGGTCGACCCGACCTCCCGCCCGATCGGCGCATCGGGCGCCATCCTGCGAAGGGGAATCTGATCGGCGCTGGCGTAGTTTGGTGGATACGAGGAATGGGCGCTGGCTGAGGGCCCAGCGGGGTCCACGCTGGATGAAGATGCGGTGCGGGAAGGCAGCAGGTTCGACCTAGACGATGGCGAGTGCAGCGCCTCGCCGCTGGTGCTTGCCGACGGTGACCGTCGCAGTGGCACTGAAGATGTCCCTTCAGGAAGAGCTGGTGTGCCCGTGGCGGCAGGGTCGTCAGGCCCTTCGCCTTGCACCCCTAGCGACGACGACGACGGGCTAGTGATGGTGACGTCATGCAAGGGAACGGCGGCGGGTGACGGGGCGTTGAATCCAGGACTGGCGGAGGAGGAAGGGACGGTGCCCGACTTTGTAGAGCCAGCTGCGGAGACAGTGGGGCTGTCAACGGCGGTTTCGCCCGCATCGGCGGCGGTTGCGGCAGGGTGGACGGGCAAATCACCACTGCCGAGGCCATCCTCGCCGACGGGGACGTCGGTGGGCGGGGTCGCCGACGCCATTGGCGAGGGGTGCTTTTGGTGGGACAAGGAGTTTCTTAATTTCCACTTTTGGCACTGCATGGATTTGTATTTACTGATTGTACAATACTACATACAATACCCATAACTGTTCGTTGCAGGCGAAAAAGGAACAGAGATATTCCGCCATTTCTGTTAGGTGATATGAAAAAAATGAGTTCCCCGCTTTTTTGTGCGTGTGGCATTACTACTCACAACCTTCCACCTTCCAGCCAAACAGCCAAACCGCCGCAAACTGTCCTCGCCTTGTTATGCTGAGCGAATGACAAACCGCTTCCAATCGACAAATCGGTCCCAATGCGGCGCATCAGACGGGCCAAAGCGGCCGCGGGCCTGCTCCTTGCGCTGTGGCCTCGCGGCAACAGCGCACAGACCACGAGCACGACGAGCGCATCATCGACCGCCGTCACCATCACAGCCTGCGGGCCCGCCGCTGTAGACGACTTCGGAGTCCTGACGTTCAACTCGAGCATCCTACTGGCCACCGCAGGCAGCTACGCCGCCACCAGCATCACCTACGAGGCCACCAACTCGCCCGATGGGTCCATCTCACCGCAGACTTTTACCCAGGACGACGTCAATAACGGACTAGTGACGTACACGCCAGCCGTCGGTTTGACCACGCTGGGCGCCACGAAGAGCTCGTCCGCCACGTTTGCCGTTTTCGTCGACTCGGGGAACCTGGCGACGTGCACCGCAGCCATCACCATCTCCTACCACTACGCACCCAGCCTGGATTCCTCGGCGACGTACGCTATCTCCACGTCGCAGTACCAGCCCGTCCTCTTGACAACGAGTATAGTAAACTTCGCCGAGCAGCACGGGCTGTCCACGTGGTATATGAACTGGAGCAGCACAAGCACGACTTTTAACGCTGGGACCAAAGGCCGGATTGAGTACTATTCTTCGAGCACCGGATGGACTACGCTTCCCCTTACACAGCCTTTCCCGCATGTAAGTTTCACGCGATCTGATTGAACTCAGTCAAATAATTTGCCTCCACTTTCAGGAATGGATCGTGCTTGGCGCCGTAAGAT
This sequence comes from Cladochytrium tenue, assembly GCA_026954515.1. Lineage (NCBI taxonomy): Eukaryota > Fungi > Chytridiomycota > Chytridiomycetes > Cladochytriales > Cladochytriaceae > Cladochytrium > Cladochytrium tenue. Next base: position 10,307 of record JADGKE010000121.1, read on the forward strand.
ATAACCCGGTAAACTTCAACGGGACCGTGGCCCTTGTCCTTAAGCTAGTAAACAGCCTGGGGATATACATAACCAACTCTCCGATCGTCGCAAACATAAGCATCACGGTGGCAACGTCGTCTTCGAAAACTGTTGGATCGACTGCTGTCTCTGCGTACGCAAACCTTCAATGCGGAGACACCTACCCATCCTCCTTCACGCCGAGCTTCTCGTCCCCCATCGGAGCATATTGCGCCAACTTTTCCGCCGCGGCCAGTTCCACCACCACGTTCACGACCCCGTTCTTGGGGAGCACTTTGTCGGTCACCACGACCGGCTCAACGGCCGCGACCGTGTATTTCGGCTTCGCGATCAACCCGCCGTCGTCCCTCCTGCCGTCCGGTTACACGACTGTGACGTTCGCCGGATACATGGATTACGGGGCGTTCAGTATTTCTGTCAGCCCGGCCTCAGCGTTTTCCTCGGCCGTATTTGTGACGCCGGAAATGACGTACGATGAGGCGCTGCAGATCACCTCAAGTGCTGCCGTGGCCGTCGTTAAGTTCAATGCTTCGACCAGCACGACTTCGGTGTCGTATCCGAGCTCAGTTTCGACGACGGCGCCGCCGCACATGACCATAAATATCTATGACACCGGGTACTATGCTATCTGCCAGGGTAACTCGTCGTCGTCGACGACCTCTACAGCCTCGGTCTCTTACGGATCCGTCGTGTTTGTGGGAACATGGGGCAGCAAGACCTACACGTTCCCCACTTCTTCTGGTGTCGGTCAGATGCAGCTGACTGTGAACGGATCGACCGATTATACGTTTTCTGTCGTGCACTCTGTTGCCACCGTCTGGTCACCGGCCGCCTCCTACCGCTTCGACTACTTCACCATCTCTATACTCTCGTCGTCCTCTTCGTCCGCGACCTGCAATATGTCAATGGCCTACACGATTTCATCGACTGCCCTAACTAATCAGGGTATTTCGATCAGCAAGGTGGCCTGGGGGTAAGGATAATACGAAATAAACCGCTCAGTCATCTGAACTGCTCTTCCTCCCCCTTTCTGCCCTTCTCGTATTAAAAACAGGCGGTTCGTATCCGCTTTGGACGGCGGCAGCTGGAACTTCGACCAGGTCACATCAGTCGACAGCACCAACCAGCTGCTGACAGTCAACTTCAACAGTTCACTAATCGGGCAGTGGGGCCTTTTCTCTCGCCCGTCGGGCGCCCGCGCACGGCGGCGCGAGAGTCTTATCCCCCTCCCGGCATGCACAGCCATCGTCACCGTCATCATCGTAGCCCTGCACATCTGTGGTTGAAGAGCGTAGCAGCAACCAGAGCCGTAAACAAAAGCGAGC
>JADGKE010000122.1:0-11624 GCA_026954515.1 Cladochytrium tenue
CAGCGGCGGCGGCGTCGGCGGGTCCCAGTCGTCGTCAAAGCCACCGACCCCGCGCCCCGAATCTCCATCCTCCTGGATGCCGAGGCCGCCCAGTCGCCAGGACTCGGTCGAAAGCTTTGACGACGATCCGCCTCCGCCCCGCGAGTCAGGTGAAATCAGCGGGCCCGACTTTGTGTGTGCCGATATTTTTTCTAACTACCCCCCTTCTCCCGCTACCGTGGCCTTGTGCTCCCAAACTTTACCACTCTTGCAACAGCCGCCAAGCGGTACGCCAAGAATGTCGGACGCGCAGCGTGGGGTGGACTCGGCTGTGAGTATACCTTCTGCACTCTTCTTGTCCTTTCGAGATCTGACCTTTCTCTCGCCTATAGACGTCGCATCCTTGCCGCTACGTAAGCATGAATAGAAGCCGCTCCCTACTTTCCTTTCTCTCCTGCCTTATTATTTTTTGACGTGCTTAACTTATTTTCGCAACCGACCTAATAGGAGGAGCGGTCAAGGTCGTCGGTAAGCTCCGAATGACTCTTTTATCGGCGATCACTAATTCACGTATCTCATCTTTCTTTCTCACTTTGGTCTCTTAGAACACACCATCATCAGTGAGTTTCGAGAGTGTGGTTTATCTACGATTGTGAACTAATGCGCTTCACACCTGTTTCTCGACCATTTCTCTCTCTCTCTCTCTCTCTCTCTCTCTCTCTCTCTCTCTGTCATTCCCCTACCACAAGATCCCATGAACTACGCTATGGGAGCAGACATGAATCTCCCAGATGGATACGTGGAGTCCCATTCACGCTATCGCTAGCTGCGTTGATTCTTGAGAGCGTGCGCTCCCTCCCTCTGGCGTTTTGTACGTTTGAAATAAAAGTACTTGATTGTTGTGGGTTACAATTTTCTCCCTCCCACCCCTACCCCCCTTCCTTGTTGTGGATACTTCCTGGGCAGGCCCGCAATCAATTCAAAGGCTTCTACTGCCAGCTAACTGGCTGCTTTGCCACGTCACACACACCCCACTATCTTCTTTACGAGCAAGATAACCAAATGATTTGCAACGGCAGGTAACGGCAACGGATGGGGACCGTAAGTAATGCTAAGTAATGCTTAATAAGCAGCCATCCGATGCTGCCCACTCCTTCCACTATCACCCCCAGACACGCGCCCACAGCCTCCAGGACAAATCCCTCCGCGCCTCCCAGGCGGCCTCGGTGAAGAACACCCTGATGTGGGGGAACGCCGTGAAAAAAGACCCGACAACAGGGAACCTAGAGTCGCTCGGCCCATCGTGCTGCTCGGGCGGACCCTCGATCCAGTCAGTTGAGCCCATGTACACCTCGCGCACGACCGGGAACGCGCCGCGCTCGACAAAACCGCGGTACACGGCCTGCCGCTCGTTCACGTCCATGTTGTCGTAGCTGACGCAGAGTACCTCCAGCCGCGGCCATGGCCGCGCCGCCACCGCGTCCAGCAGCGAAATAAGATTCCCCTCATCATCGCAGATCCCGAGCTCAATGAGCCGCCCGCGGGCCTGCCCGAGGACCTCGCCCACCAGAGTGAGCAAATCCAAGTCTCCACTGCCAAGAGACACTTCGGACCGCCCAGAGGTCCAGGCCGGAGCCGGCCCGACGAAGCGCACGCGTCGAAGCCGGAGGACGCGCAGCCGCCGGGTGGCCGCCAATATCCGGTCGAGGTCGGCGAGCGGCAACGCCAGGCGGGGACCGGTGTCTCCCCACCCCTCTCCCAGATCTAGCTCAGTCAGGTCGGCAATAGATAGGGTCGATGAGGACGGCGCGCTTTGGAGAAGCAGCTGCGCGAGGCGAGGCCATGCATCGGTGGTCGCGACCGCGTACCAGCCAAGGTTCAGTCGCTGCCATCTCGTGGCGCAGGCCACAGTCTGTCGCTGTACAAGGTCCAGGACAGAGACTTTAGCACGGAGTGCTGAAGTCTCGCGATTATCCCGTGGTATTTGGGTCGACATGTCGAGGCTCAGAAGATGGGGGAACTGAACGTCTTGGGGAATGTATACAGGGTGTACGCTGTGGATGCTGAGATGCGTCAGTTTGCTGGACAGCGATGCCAGCCTGCCCGTCCATTTTGAACCATCGGAGAAGCTGCCGCTCCCGGATTCCCATTTCGGGGAGCAAAAATAGACGTGTAGCCTGCGGAGTTTCCCAAAGCCCCCGAGCGCATCAAGGGCTCTGCCTAGAGCCTCCTCCTCCTCTGTCGACATACCAATGTATTCGAACGGGTCCAGCTCGTTCGAGATCATTCGTTTGAAACGGCGTGACGAGATGCTCAAATATACCAGGTCTATGAACGCCGAGATGGCGTTGATGGCGTCCACCCTGGGGGCCACCAGCCCCAGGGCAGTCAAGACCCGCGGACGAAGCAGGCAGGCCTGCAGGACCGGGACGGGGACCGCCTGCCCCGCAGAGTTGATGACGCGCGCCACGTTAGGTAGCAGCACCAAATCGTCTAGTGAATCCACCCGCGTCAGGTCGAGATCGAGCACCTTCATAGACTCCAGGTACAGCCGTGCACGCCAGCCTCTGCCGTTACGCTCAGCTTCGCCCGATCTGGCGCGCCGCCGCTCGCGCAGGGCCCGCTGGAACGCGCCCGCAAACAAGGCGAGCCGCCGCGCCTGGAGCTCGCTGGTTCGCAGCCTCTCAAGCGCACACTGTGTGAGAGCGGCATGGTTCCGCCACAGGATGCTCGCCGCGGTCTCGAATAATACCGACGAGGCCAGCAATAGTTCGACGATGCCGGCGCGCGGGCGCCCGATCCGGTCCTCCGTGGATTGCAGCGAGCGTTCTAGCTGCCGGTGTGGTAGGGATGGTTTTGATACCGTGGGTGCGGTGGGACAAATATGAAGGGGCTTAGGAGGATGACGATGAGAAGGAGGGAGGAGGGAAGAGTGAGAGCTGTTGTGGAGCGGAGGTTTGAGGCGAAGGTTTTGAATGTGAGGATGCATTCCTGCCTGCAATCAGCACTGTCTCCATGGCGGCGGCTTCGGGGCTGAAGCTCCTGGTAGGATCACCGCCCGTGGCGACTGCATTTTCCGCCACCACGCCACCACCGTCGCCAGAAAGGAGGAAAGCTGCCTCCAAGCCTACGGCGTCCTCCAGTACAGCGACGACGATGGTGCGAAGCAGCTCAGGTGGAAGTGTCGGAAGCATCTGCACCGTCCTGGTTCGTTGAAGCTCTGACTTGCTGCGCCGACGAACAATTTGGTGGCCTCACCCAATGCGCGACCTTGATATAGCCGCGCAGTGGGTTGTCGCGATGCAGGTCCAGGCGTTTGCGGACGCGGTGGCTATGGCGCTTCTGGCTCGAGTTTGCCTTCACGCCTCCCAGCTCCACAGCAAGATTCAATATGCCGCCTAGGTGGTTATTTCACCTGCAGCTCGAACTGGACGTCCCACGCCTGTGATAGAAGCCGAACCAGATGCCGTACAAATACAAACCCCTTTTCTTTCTCAAGCTTTGTAGGAAAGATCTGGAGAGGACGCAGCCACAGCCATGATCCAAATCTCTCGGCCCTGGCCGCGGTTCAAAGCTAGTGGTCTTTCCGCTGCCTCCTTTGGCGAACCTGCACGGTATTACTATCTCATTATGATTGCTGTCTAGTGCGTGGAAAACAATATCCAATCCCCAAAATCGATGTGAACTGAGCTAAAGTGAATAGAATGTGGGATCGTACCGTTCAACTTCAAGGTTGATGCTGTGGATCATTCGCCTTTACGATACTGGCTTGTGGAGGGTCTAGGAATTGTTTTGCTTGGATCTGGGTGGCGAGCGGCAAGTGTAGTAGTAAAGTCTCATTGTGTTATCATTATAATAAAGGAAAAATAAGTTCCTTCATATAAACACGCGCCCACACACTTGACACACTGTTTTCTGTGGCAGTGAAGGGAGAGATGAGAATGTGAGCAAATGGCTGTATTGAGCAGAATGGTGTGCATACAGTATCTTTCAGGCCCAAATCCACCTCTCCTAATCGTTCGGAGCAACTTCATTCCCAAACGATCCAACCTTCCGCTGGTAGGTTATCCCGCTTGTCTGCCTCCCAACAAATCGTGCACACAGCAGTTTCGCCACTGATTCCTGTTCCACCTTCCGTCGAGACCGCATGCGGAACGTAGTGGAACAGAGTTTCGCCACGTCCGTCGATCGCTGGAACAACCAGGTTCACGGCCCCGAAGCTGCGGACAACCGCGCCAGAGGATGTACGGCCGCCGATGTTTGGGACTACCAACTGGCCGCCAGTAGTGCCATTCGAAAACAGGCGCACCGCAGTCGCGAGGCGAGCCTTTTTCGTTCTCGCGCCGGGCTCGGACGGCAGCGGCTTGCAAGCGTACACAAACGCCGCAGCAGGCGGCGGTCCCTTGTGCTTGCGCGGCGGTCGCGGCGGTTGTGGTGGTTGTGGTGGTTGCGATGGCTGCCCAAATGAGACGCGTGATCCGGGGATCGCGCCTGGCGCGCCTTCCGCTGCTGCGGCCGCGGCCTGCAGAATATCTGAGACGAGAGGGAGAACGGCGCCAATTACCGCCGACACCCTGCCCCGTAGGTCGGACACCGGGCCTACGTACAGTGGGAACGGCGTCGCCAGCTCAGCCGCGCCGCCAGCGCTGACCAGCGAGCGCAGACCAGGCAGCACAGGGCCAAGCAGTGCGGTCAGCGTCGGGTCCAGGGTTGGTGGGTTAGGGTCATCTGGGACGGGCGGCCCGCCGCGTGTCAAAGAGTCGCTCCGCAGGCTGAACGCTGACTCGGGCAGCTGGCCGGCTGCGCGGACGACGACTCGGAGCGGGGCAATGATGCTTGTCGCGAGCTCTGCTGAAGACGGTGGATCGGCGGGGAAGCGGAATCCAAACACGCCGTACCGGAGAGATCCGACGAACAATGGAGCTGATGAATATGGTAGTCGCCTCCGTACTTCAGCTACGCCGGCCAGTAGGGACTGCCGAACAAGATCAGTATTCAATCTCAACCCCTCCAACTCTCCAACAGGTCCTTCCTTCGCAATAAAATAAAGGAAGCGACAAGAATAACCAATGCAATACGAACATCGGCCACATCAGAATCTTGGAAGCTATCATCAAGGAGCAGCTCCAAGAGTCCGTCGAGAACGATGGCAGCAACGGAACCGCCGCACCGGACCCATTCGGAGAGCAAGTCGAGCTTCTCCTCTGATAGGTACAGCTGCACGTCGCCATGGAGTCCCAATGAAGCAAACAATACTACGGCATTACTGACAATGAGAGCTGTGCTCACACTGGTTTGATTAAGAATCGCCATCTTTCCGTCTGCAATGCGAGGTCGACGGGGGAGGGCAGAATCTGCGAGTTGGTATGGTTCAAGCGCGAGAGGGCTTAACCTACCCTGATCCGGCATCTCCCAGTTGCCAAATATACTCGCAACAAAGCAACCTCTGGCCTCAATGAGTCTCCTGATGATTTTGTTCGCCTCCCTGGTAACAAGCGCCTCGTCAACACGGGAGGCAAGAGGCGCACCGTCCAGGTGATCGGCGGAGCGTCTGGGCGAGGCGGCCTGAACCGGCGGCGCGGGCCATTGCAGCGGCACCAGCAGCAGCCGCAGTAGCAACCGCATGCGCAAATAGTACGTAACCTCACAGTCCTCGTTGACCAGCAGCGCAACCAGGCGCCGGTCGGTCGCCATTATCGCTTTGAGGGTAGGTTGTGTGGGTTGTTGGTTGTGTGGGCAAGTTGGGTAGCTGCACAGCCACCAAACTCCTGCCAGAATTTCCCGTATGATTTCGTGCTTTTTTTGCAATTACACAGTGTAGAAAATCGACCCAACACTTCGACTCACAGCCTCCATAAACCAACTGTCAGAAAGTAACTTACAAACTAACAAACAAGCAACCAACGAGTAATAATCCCGGCGGCACGATTCAATCACAGGGTCGGGGGCGGCAAAGGTGGCGGTGGAGCGCTCAAAAACGACGCGGTAGCGCGGTTCACCGGCGCGCACGTGGGCCTGGGCGGAGTTGACGCGCTCCATTGGGAACCGCTCGACATTGGCAAACAAGATCACGTTGTGTTTTTTGCTCTGAGCTACAGTGCGAACCACACGTCGACCTCGGCGACTTTACTAATTTGCTAGAGAGGGAGCTCCTCGAGGATGCAGCACTCGGAAACATCACGTTGGATGACAATGACTCGAACCAAATCTCTACATCAGTCTGCCGCATTTTAGATGAAGCCAACGGCACCAGCAAACGGCTCAATAGGCCAATAAACTTCACAGACTGGATGATCAGCGCCGATGAAGTGTCTTTCAATGAGAGCAAAGCATGCCTTCTTGGACGTGGCGCAAGTGGCAACGTGTACTTAAGGGATGCGCAGACGCGGGAAGGTGGCAATTAAGGTGTATGATACTGATGGGACTTCATCTCTTCAGGTCGAAACCGGAATGCAAAAGAAATTGAACCCTGGCGTCTCATCTCCGATCATCCAAATGTGATTTCACTTTTCGGAGTATCCACGAAATTGAAAAGCTATATTGTGTCGGAATACTGCGCAAGTAACCACATTCATCGTTAATACCGGCCCCTCGCATGAGCCTGCGTCCCTCAGCCAGCACACCAACTACATGCAGCGAATAGCTTTGACATTCTCGCCACGACAGCTTCTCTGTGTCAGCGGTGGAAGTGGATGGACGCGCTCTTGCGTACTGTCGGCGGCGGCAGCGACTTCTCGACGGCAGCGCCTTCCTTGCGTCCTGTCTGTCACTAGCCCGATCACACCCAATCGCGCCCGACAATTCTCTCTCTCTTTATTATTATCAAAGCATCCAACCATAACAACTATCATGTCATCGTCACTATCAAAGGTATGGGAGGTGTGGCTTTATGGTGGACTTCTCATATACTGCCCAACACTCCGAATACAGCGACGCAGCAGTATCTGCAGCCAACACTTCGGCTGCAGGGTGCCAGTTTGCCAGTCACAGCAATTCCCCGTTGCGCCCGCGCCAGTGGGTGCCGACATTTCGTCCCTTACGTCGCCGCCGCTACTAACGACATCGGCACCGGGCCAGCAGCCGCGCTCCTGGCTGCGCGGGATCGGCGTCGGGGCCTTCGCAAAGGTCTTCTATAGGGACTTTGTCATGAGATGCTTTGTCATGTGTGTTTCTTTCTAATGCATCCCCCCACCCCTTTTTTCTCGGTTCTCTCACGCCCTCCTTTACTTTTTTACAGCAAACCGGAGAATCGCCCCACCACCCGCGCCTTGTTCGTGGGAAAAGGAAGGAAGGCAGCTAATGTAAGTATACTAAAAAAAAAAGTCTAACAGCAACACTGCTTAATGACGACGGCAATGGCGGCGTTGATGTAGGAGCCTTTTGAAAGGAACCAGAGCCTGAGACACAGTTGTGGCAGGCAGCAGAGAGGGGTGGCTTATGATGAAGTTGAAAGAGACAGAGAGAGAGCAATAGAGAGACAGACTGAGAGACAGAGAGAAAGAGAGAGACAGAGTGGGAGACAGAGCGACCGAGAGACTGATGGTGGCACAAACTGCGCCCCATATCATCTATGTGTTCTTACTCTTCTTTTGGTGACAAGTACAACCGCAGCAATTTATTGATGCCTAACTTGCCGCACGGCGGCGGCTGCGTGCAGGCCGATGCTTTCCGCCCCAGCGATTTCGGCGCCAACCCCGCTATTCGCCGTTGGTACGCGCCACCCCCCCTCCCCCGGCGACTGCCATACCACGCTGACCCCCCTCCCTCTTGGGCATATACGCTGCCTGATGGACTGCCGCCGACTGCTCCCTTCCGTGCCTCTTAGGTCTTGTGATCGCTGTCGCCACCGCAAGGTCAGGTGCGACGGCCTGCGCCCCGCATGTGGCGCCTGCCTGCGCAACGGCTTCAGCGCATGCGCCTTCTCATTTCGGAAGAGGGACGCCAGAGGCTTGCCCCTAATGACGGCCTGCGACCCGTTACAGCTGGCGCTGGCCCCAACGTCTGCAGCTGCAGCTGCTGCTACTGCTGCCGCTACTTCACCCTCTCCTTTCTCTTCTTTGTCACGAGACACCAACCTGATCAATGCGTTTCTTACCGGCATGGCGTTGGAGATCAACCTCGATGCTCTCACGGCGTTTGCGCCTCTCTCCGATCATATGCGGTGGCTTCCAGATCGCCCGTTTCCGTTGTACTCGCTGGACGAGCGTCGGCCCGGTGCGGCTCTTGAGGAAGAGGCCTTTCTTGTTCGGCAGTACATGGACCTGCGGAATGGCCCGATCCAAATCGTTCACCGCGAGGCTTTACTATCAAATCTGGACACCCTTCATCCTTTGCTACGGTACGCGTTTTTCCTCCCTCTGAGTCGTTAGACCTAAAATTCTTTGTTCTCTGGCTCGAGTGTGCAGCATCTCACTCTGCGCCACAGGAGCGTTGCTCTGCAAGAAGAACCCTGAGGTAATATCCTGGTACTATGACAAGGCGCGGGACTTGTGCCAGTACGCTTTGGACCGGCCCTCTCTTGCTGTTGTGCAAAGTCTTCTCGTCCTGACGGATCTGTCGTGCGCCTTTGACAACCGCTCGGACGCTTGGCTGCGGCTTGGAATGGCGTGTAGCATGGCCACGCTTCTGCGGCTGAACGCAGATGAGGAGGTCCTTCCGAACGGCCTGGCTGCTGCTAATTGGGTTGAGAGTGAGACCCGTCGCCGAGTGGGGTGGCTGTGCGTGATCCTGGACAGGATCCTGTCCCTGGCCCTCCGACACCCACGATTTTTCAGAGCGCGCGTTGAACCTCAACCGCTCACACACGTACACGTCTGGAGTAGCCGCAACGACCTGCCGGTCTCGAAGTCCCCAGACATCCCAAAGGACCGGGGGTACGACCTTGGGCCCCTCCTGGAGGCGCTTGAACAGCTGATGCCCACTTCGACGTTCACAAAAGACATGCTTCGGGTTGATGGCCCGGACTGCCGCAACAATGAGCAAATTCTCGAGGCCGCGATCAACAGATGGTTTCGGGAGCTTCCTGAGCGGATTTCAGGTCTCTTGATCGACCGAACCACCTCCAACTCACCGAGCCCATCGGGCTCTTTCTGGAGCTGGGATTACAACATCTTCTTCGCCTACCATGGTATTATGTGTCTCAACTACCGGCAGAGATGCATCCTGCATCTATTGGATTTTACCCCCTCAATTCCGCAGGATGCTGATAGGACTGTCCGACAAACCTCTTTGACCCAAAAGGTCGAGAATGAGCTGGCATTTAATAAGGCGCTTGTGTCAGCACAGACGGTGGCTGAGGGCGTCCGCCGACTCCGGCAAGCGGGCCTCAAGTTACGGAAGCTGCCGTTCGTCTCCGTGTTTTTTGCGCTCCAGGCCGCCCTCGTTCTCCTCCTCGCCGATATCTTGTCCAGCAGCCTGGGCAACAAAGACGGCGACGACGTCACTCCCAGCTCCTACGTCATTGCCGGCGTCCGCCTGCCGTCGGTCGCGGCTGCGCCGCCGCGCAACGCCATTGCCGGCTACCTCGCAGAGCTCCTCTTCATGTTCGACGACCTGGATGCAAACAGCCGCGTCGCCTCCATCCTGGCGCGCTTTGCCGAACTGCTCGCCGCCGCCACCAGCCTCCAAGCGACCGGACCGGCCGTCGGCAACCGGCCCGCCCGCGCGGCGGCGGTCGCCGCCGCCAAGGACACAGCGCGCCGCCTCGCGCCCGGCGGCGGCGACGGCGGCGATGGGCGGCCGTGGTCGCGGCCGCGCCTCGCCTACCGGTTCAAGAAGGTCGCCGAGACCATCGCCGGGCTCCTGTTCCCCACCGCCGGCTGCAGGGCGCGCCCGCTGGACGGGCTCGAGGAGCGCGTGTCTGGGCCGCTGGAGCCGGCGGACCGAGAAGCCTTTGTACGAGAGGAGGACGAGCTGGCGGCTGCGTGGGCTGCTTGCAAGTGGCAGGATGGGAAGGTGGCGCACGCGCTCGAGGACGAGACTATTTTAGCCGATTGGCTGTTCACGTACCGGCCAACGCAGCACAGCTAGGGATGTATTTTTAAGTTTCCTGGCGGGATGGATGAAGGAATGCAAAGCTTAACCAGTTTGTGTCCTCACGCAGCTGGCCCGTGATCAGGGGTTTGCGGTGGAGAGAACCCCATCGTTGTTTAGTGTCTTCGCCACAACGCTTTGCTGATCTTGTCCACATTTTTGCCTCGCACGTTTATGCACAACTTCACACCTCGCATTTACTGCCTTGTTCGTAACTCTGATTGTATTTTGCTCACGGGCTCTCACTTGCCCTTGCATCGCTTTCATTTTGGCAATCAAATCTTTTAACTCGCCCTTTCTGATAAGGCATCTGGGTTAGCCTACTTTTATCGGTCTGTTGCAGTAATATACCTACCAGACGGACCTTCGCACTCTTCGTCTGGTGTGGCGTTGAGGTTCAAAAACGTGAATCAGGAGCTCGCTGGGCTTGGTATGGCACTGGTTGGTATGACCGACGCTCTGTAAAATGGTTGTTTGTTGGCTTGTTGTCGAAAGTGTGTCCAAATTAATGGGAAGAAAAATTTCATATTGTTGTTGTTTTTTTTTTTTTTTTTGGCGTCAGGGGCGTTGTTCTTCTGAAGGCACAACCGGAAGCCGCGTATGTGTGTGTGTGCGTGTGTGTGAATGAGTTTGTGCATGTGTGTATGCCTGCGTGTTCTCTTTACTTTTCCTTGCCAGTGAGAGATCGCGTCATGGAGTGAAAAGAGCGGGTACGGTTCAAAAAAGCACTGCCACAAATCGAGATTGAAGACATTGAAGGGAAGAATGGAAAGACTCGACTATTTTTGCTTGTCGCGTTTTAGCGAAACCATCAGAACGAAACCGAGGCAACGGTAAAAGATACCCAGGATGAACATCACAAACAGGTTACGTGCCGTCTCGTTCATCGCATATCTGCACCGAAACCATTCGTCGAGTAATTAGCTCACTCGAAAAAAGGGAAAAAAGAAGTACGCGCCAGACGCACCCAAACGAGTCTACCGAGGTCTGGACCCGGTAGACGTCGGCATACGGCTGGACCCAAAGGGCAAACTGGGTGTCCGCCGCCCAGCGGTTACCGAAAAAGCCAAGGATCACTGATATGCCCGGGGTTAGTGTTGGAGCGTAGCCGCATAGGACGCCGAGTATCAGTCCAATAATCGCGGCTAAGAGAGGTGCATCCGCTCGCGGGACGATCATGGAGACCACAGCCGAGTAGCCACTTGAATATGAAGATAAGAATGATTTGGCAGAGGCGCGGGGGAGGAGGGGAGGGGGGAGGGTGGCGGTTTAGCATTATGGCCGTTGGTAGAAAGAATCTTTTGAGGAGGAAGAAGGCGCCCTTACTAGAGTACAAAGAAGTTGAGTAACGTGATTGCGAACTGCAAGCCGATAGGAAAAGGTGGCCGCGCCAGCATGTAGAAAATGGCAGAAAAGTGCACAGACGACAGAATCAGGCGGTAGAGCACCGAAATCGTCTTGCCCTTTGTTAAGATGTCAAGATGAACGAAACGTTAGAACGAGCCGAAATCGGACCTGGTGGTGATGGTGGTTTGGAGGAGGAGGGGGGGTGGCTGGTGTACCAGATAGTATGCGAGCTTGTTGTGCCCAGAGGCAGCCTCGCGGAAGTAGAC
>JADGKE010000123.1:0-11610 GCA_026954515.1 Cladochytrium tenue
AGCTGTAGAAAGGCTTCGGCACTGCCCGCAGCTAGACTCTCCTTGAACAATCGTCTGCCTTCGGGTGAGTGGAGGGAAATGAGGGACTAGTGGAAGGAGAAGGGGGGGGAAGGGGTATCGATGAGTATCACGTATGTACCCTTGATTTGATTTGAGCCTACCTCGGGGAGCTGCCTCCGATAAAAAGTGACGGCGGGTTGGACGACATTCGAGTTCGGGTCAGCGGCAGAACCCAGTTGAGCCGAGGGCTGCTTGCTGATCCCAATGTCCTTTATCTCTGGAGGAAACGGGACCGGCGGCGGTTCCGGGTGCCGAATCACATTGGGGAGAAACGGGACCGCCTCGTTCGTTGCCTGGAAGGGTTGCGCCGCGGCCGCTCGCCTGAGAGTACGAGACCACTGTTCCGGAGATGGTGGACTTTCAGGGACAGGTGATGGGCGATCAAGATGAGCGAATTCGGCGAATGGAGGCCGCGCCCTGGATGTGGCGGCGGCCGGAAGACTGTCGGAGGGCGAGGATGGGATGGTGGCGGTTGAGTCCGGCGCGAGCGAAGCTAGAGGCTTGCGGTGTACCCTGGTTCGTGGGGACGACATGGCGGCCGCCGTGAGGGTGGCAGGGCCAAGAGCTTCGTGCCGCAACATGCGCACGGTGCCGGCGCCGGAGCCGCCGCAGGTACAGTGGCGGCCGGAAGGGAAGGCGGCACGCGGCCGCATGAGAGGCCGCAACAATGCTGGCGCTGCTGCAGCGGTGGGCGTGCGAGGAGGCATGGGTGGGGACGGCAACTTGGCAGTCGGCGAGCAAGCTGGAGACGTGGAAACGAACGGGCGCCGATGTATTGAATTGGGCAGCTAGGCGGGCCACAGAAGAGAAGCAACTGCGGGTGCCGCGTCGTCGTAGCGGCAGCGGCAGCAGTAGCGGTGGTGGTGGTGGTTATCGGCAACTGGGTGGGTGCCTGTTGCTGCTGATTGTGACAGGCGATCATCATCAAACGCCAGATCGCATCAACCAGATCTCGCTGCTGCTGCTATCGCGACTTCTGCCTCAAACGAAATTAATTCCAAACCAACCTGTCGCAAATGAGTTAGCGATTATTTATTTCACCAACCAACTAAGTGCTGCCATGCCTTCTTCATTGGCCAAGTAAACTAACGAGAGTTTGTGACTAAATTTTGGGCAAGTGCTCTAATCCCACCGTCCTCCTACAGGCACACCCTAATCTCATTTTCGCTTCCCATTGCATTTGTCCGTCACCCTTAGTTTTCTATAGAACTTTGGCAAACCCAATTTCGAACTAAATAGATAGCCAATAAACTACATACATAAAGTACAAAAAGTGAGGAAATATGCAATGTATGTCATCCTTCAGAAAGTTTCATAGTCGAAGCTACGGTGCTTAAGAGAATTTATCGGAGGGTTTATATCCTTACTGATCGAATATCGTAGAGGTGGATTTTCGACGTGTCCCTTATCATGTAACGCGATTCTGAAACCGCTTTAGGGTACCAATTGCCAAGAAATAGCTTGTGAGCAGTCTCGGAGATGTGGAACGATCTCATGAGCTGGCTGGAGACCGTGAGCTCGAAGAAGCCTTCAGATTTTGGCGTTAGTCTGCTGGACGCAAACGCAAATAGGGGGGGCGTACAGGGCTTTTCCGCGGAATTCATCGCCTCGTCGTCGCTAAAGTCGGCAAAGACGTTGTCATCTTCGTTTCCAATCCAACACATCTTCACTGGGTCAAATATCATTGTGCCGATCGCAAGGGCGACCTTGTTTGACATGCCCTTGTTGGTGATGAGGGCAGGCTTCGCACGAGGCTTTGCCGGCCGAGAGGTGCGGCTTTCAAACTCGAGGGCTTCCTCCTCGTTTCCGTCCCACCTGTGGTTCACAGGGTCGTAACGCATGTTTCCAACAACTGCGTTCGTTCCCGCACATATCACACATGAATTTCGTCGTTCATGCTACTCTGTAACTGACCTTTAAATTCATCCGATCGGTTCATGTTCCGAATAAGCGTGGGCATCTTCTTTACTCTCTGCTGAACAGCTACTTTAGTGGACGCTGGAATATCAAAACCACCTTTTTCTGAGCCGTCTGGGCAAGCCTAGAAGACGGCACCAATTCAGCGCGTCGGACCGTGCCAATAGTGCCCAAACGGCCCTCCGTTTCTCGGTCAAAAATTAGAACAAATACAATATTTCTTCTCGCCCGTACCTGATGCCTTGAAGTGAGGGCGAACGTGGTGGCTCTTTGGGAGAGGATCTTGGTGCGTCGTATTATTACTCGCACCCGTCTGCGCGGCTGCAACCGTTGCTTGGGAGGGGCGCTTCTGGATGGGCTCTGTCGGGAGGTCGTCAATGTCGTCAAGCTCGGTGCCGTTTCCATAAAACGTTTGGGTGGTTGCGCTTGGAACAATAATTGGCGTGGACGCTCCATTTGCTGTCGAAGAAGTCGATATTGTTCGCATGCACAAAGTAGGTAATCGGCCCGAAAGTTTTGTCTGAGAAGTAACTGCGGCCCTCCTCACAGGGATCCTGGATGGAAACACAGACGCCACCGGCTGCGACGCCGTCGGTATGCACAGCGCAGGGTTTCTCCACGTGAAGTTCTCGGGGATCTCAATGCTCTCTGCGTTGTTTGCGGCGTCGTCTTTGTAGTCTGTCAGGTTTCGCTTCTGAGCAGCCGGAAGGGCTCGCTTGCTGTTTTCCACAGGCACCGGCTTTCCCGGTTTCTCCCCACCCTGCCGAGCAAGAGCCTCGGTCGGACTCGGAAGCCGCAGCTTCCGCGAATCCGATGGGAAGTCGAGATCGTCGAACCCCTCGTCCTCCCCTTCGGAGGCAACCACGCTGGCGCTGGAGCTCGGCGTCGGGCTCTCCTGAAACCTTCGGAGCGCCTGAAGGCTGAATGCAGGGCCAGTGGCCGGAGACGGATTGAACGAGTCAGACCAGTCGTCCCCGCTGGAGTCTGTGCTGTGCGAATACTGACGTCCGCCTTTCTTGAGGTACTGTGGGGGCTCGTAGGGAGTAGCATCGCCGTCCAACCCCCTCGACCTTCCCGTCGAACTCTCATGGGGCGTCGACGCGCCGGCAAATTGAGATGCCGTTTCGTCGTCGTCGTCCCAAAACCCGTCCATGCCAGCATCAGCAACGCCTGCAATCAAAGTCAGCTGCAACGGTCTCGTGCTAGCCGGCCCCGCTTCTGGCCAGTCGGCGTCAAAATCACCATCGTCGTCGAGGGCCACGGCAGTCAAGACCGAAATATTGCTGTCCGCGGCCGGAGAGCTCCGCACCGCCGGGTTGGCCATGCTGCGCTTCTCCGACCCCGGCGACAGACGTGCCGGAGTGTCGTCTGGATCATTTTGGGTCGCCATAGGCAATCCAGGGGGTGGTGCCAACGACTCTCCAACAAGCAGGACGCGATCGCCACCTTCCGGAGTCTTCAGAGAGATATGCATGCTAGGATCCCATGTTTCCTCACTTTCAGAGGATGGTTGGGGTAGTGGATCGTCAACTCCGTCATCGAGACAAGCATCTTCTACAACACAAGACGCCATAGATAATACAAGCGGGAATACAAGTGCGTAGGGCGGAAGAAATCGAAGCTGTGAGGCAAGGTATTTGGGGCAAGGAGCGAGCTAGGTTATGGAGCTTGTTTTGGGGGAAATGACAAGCCTGTCGAGATGGTGTTTTCTGTCCAGGCAACTGGCTGGTCAAGCATGACAGAAAATCACACCCAACACCCTGTCAAATCATTGCCGGCAAACACCATATTAGGTACTTCTTTCATGCAACTTCACCATTCATGGTAAAATTCAAATTGTTTAAAGTACAACAGCAGCCCTATGCTTATATAACGTTGCTAAATGGGTGTCCGTTTTTTTTTACTGTTAACAAAAATGTGTGAAGCAAGGTGGGAGCAGGAGTAAGGACATAATTGAGGTGGGGTATAAATTGGGTCAAAAAATTGGTGCTAAGTTCATATTAATTTGCTTGTCAAAAATTTATTCCTTAAAGACCTTTCAGCCGGTATGACATGTACTGTGTGTACTGTACAATGAATCCAATTGGTAGAACACGTTAAAATTCCAACCACCCACGATAAACTGGAGATGGTGAGTGAACGCGTAGGCGGTCGATTGCCATTGCGCTAGAGAGAGCGCTTGCGGTGTGGGCGGGAGATGTAGGCAGCCCGCTTGGCGCGCGAGAAAGTCCCTCAAGGCGACATCGGTTTATCGTCTGCCCTTCATGCTGAGCTCGTTTGTGGCGGCATGGTGGCGTGGCGTGAGGAAGACGGCGGTTTGAGCTGTGGAATTCGGATCGCCATCGAGAACGGGTGGGAAGCGATTAGTCTTGCTGCTCAGATGCAATTGACGATGCGTTCGCTTGCTGCCTATACTCCCATCGGCCTCATCATCACGGCAGACACGCGTATAGTGCATTGACGCCGCGTTAATTTTTTTTTTCGCAGGCCGGAGCAATGGAAAACGCGGCGAAGCTTCCCAAGATCCGGGATGTGGAGTCAGAAGACTCGCTGGGCTCCATCTTCTCGGTCTCTGGCCCTGGTAGGGTTTAAACAACTGTCGTTTCTGTCAATATTAACACGCAACCCTCTAGTTGTTGTCGCTGAAAACATGATCGGGGCCGCAATGTTTGAGCTTGTAAACAACCCTGTCTCTTTTATCCCCTGTTGACTTAAACCTAAGGTCCGAGTTGGACACACGGAGCTCGTTGGTGAAGTGATTAGAATTGATCGTGATAAGGTCACCATTCAAGTTTACGAAGAGACATGTAAGATATAGGAAGTGGTGTATCTAATTAACATTATTTTAGCCGGCCTGACAGTTGGAGACCCTGTTCTCAGAACTGGAAAGCCACTCTCTGTTGAGCTCGGACCAGGTTTGCGTAGCTTCGTTTGCTGAGCTGACGCAATACAGGCATTTCTGGGAACATCTACGATGGCATTCAGCGACCTCTTCAGGTACTGCTCACAGAAGTCAATGAATAACTAACAGCCAGTAAGTCAATCCAAGAAATTTCGCAAAGCATCTATATACCTCGCGGAATCAACACACCTGCTCTTGATATGAAGTACGACTGGGAGTTTGAGCCAATCAACTTCAAAGTATGCCTTTCGCCCTATTTTGTTCCTTACAAGAGTTAAGGTTGGAGATCACATCACTGGTGGCGACATTTATGGAAAGGTGTACGAGAATTCTCTTATAACTCACAGCATCATGTTACCACCAAAGTCAAAAGGAACCATCACCTACATTGCTCCAAAAGGGTCGTACAATTTGACGGTACTTTTTGTGTAAACACGTGTGAACGCTAAACCCCTCGAAAGCAAACTGTTCTGGAAGTTGATTTTGAAGGAGAAAAGACAAGCTACACCATGATGCAATTATGGCCAGTTCGTACACCTCGTCCGGTGACTGAGAAGCTTCCAGCAGATTACCCGCTTCTGACTGGACAGCGTGTGCTTGATGCGCTTTTCCCGTGAGCTACTCTGTTTTCCGTGACTGCGCCTGACTTGAATAGGTGTGTCCAAGGAGGAACAACTGCCATTCCCGGAGCATTTGGGTGCGGAAAGACGGTCATCTCGCAATCCTTATCCAAGTACTCCAACTCCGACGTTATCATATACGTTGGATGCGGCGAACGTGGCAACGAAATGGCTGAAGTGTTGAAGGATTTCCCTGAGGTTGAAGCTATTACATTGTCTGTTAGTACTCATTTTCAAGTAGCTGAGCGTTGAAATTGATGGGCGTCAAGAGTCAATCATGAAACGCACAACTTTGGTGGCCAACACGTCGAACATGCCTGTTGCGGCCCGAGAGGCGTCAATTTATACAGGAATCACCCTGTCGGAGTATTTCCGAGATCAAGGCAAGAATGTTTCCATGATGGCCGACTCCACATCTCGATGGGCTGAGGCACTTCGAGAAATCTCTGGTCGCTTGGCTGAGATGCCGGCAGGTAAATTGCGCAGTCAACATTTTTAAATTCACAGTTTTCTAGACAGTGGCTACCCGGCCTACCTTAGCGCCAAGCTGGCTCTCTTTTATGAACGTGCAGGGAAGGTTGTTGCTCTTGGCAACCCTCGTCGGCTCGGCAGTGTCAGTGTCGTAGGAGCGTAAGTAAGCAAGATTCTTGGAGTCGATTTAAATTGCATCCGCAGCGTTTCTCCTCAAGGCGGTGATTTCAACGACCCCGTCACACTGGCTACATTGAACATTGTCCAGGTTTTCTGGGGATTGGATAAGAAACTTGCGCAACGCAAGCACTTCCCCTCCGTAAATTGGTCCATCAGCTACTCCAAGTATATGAAGGCTTTGGAGCCGTACTACGAGAGTATGGACCCTGAGTTCGTACCGTTGCGGACAAAATGCAAAGAGATTCTTCAGAAGGAGGAGGACTTGGCAGAAATCGTCCAGCTTGTCGGCAAAGTGGGTCGAGTGCAGTCGACGTGCAGCTGAATCAATCTAACATTCGAATTGTTAGTCTGCACTCGGTGAAACAGACAAGATCACTCTTGACATAGCCAAGATCATCAAAGAGGACTTCCTCCAACAGAACGGATATTCCGACTACGACCGCTATTGCCCGTTTTTCAAGACAACCGGGATGCTTCGAAATCTGATGGGCTTCTACGACATGGCGTCGCACGCTGTCGAAGCATCTTCGAACCAGATCACATGGGCTAAGATCCGTGAGCAAATGGGTGACTTGATCCACAAGCTGAGCTCCATGAAGTTTGAGGTGATTTGCCCAAAGTCCAGTGTTCGCCTACCCAACCTCACAATCCTCATGTCTTAATTTTCCATTTCAATTTAGAACCCGGTGGATGGTGAGGCGGCTCTGCGCGAACGTTACGGCAAGCTTTACCGTGAGATTGAGGAGAGGTTCAGGAACATGATGGATGGCTAGACGGACATTTTGCGTGTCCCGTCTTCCACTTTCCTCCCCTCTTTTTCCCACGACCTTCACAATGCTTTCTTTTTTCCAACAATGTTGTGAGCATCTATTGTTTCTTAGGTAGGAATAAAAAACAAAAACACGACGCACGGCATTGAATCATGAGCGGCTTAGAGCGGCGAAACTGTCCATTTGTTTGTGTTCTGAATTTTTTAGTAATATCTTTTACTGGTCGGAGACGCGTGGCACTTGCCACCACTACGACCTCGCCTAAGACCCAAACAGCTGCTGCCGGCCGTTAATCGCGCAGGGGAAAAAGATGCCCCCAAAGGCCGACTGGGAAAAGTTCAAACGCAACCCTCTGGACGATGACAAGCCAGAAGAGAAGATCAAAGGTGGGCCCGGATGGGGTGCAATGGCCGGTTTCCTTTCCACGACGCGTGTTTAACAGCAGCGGATGACGTTCCTCCTGAGAAATCACGGTTGGTCACTCAAGTCTAACTTGCAATACAGTCCTGGACGAGGGTGATATCGCACTTCTCAAAACATACGTAAGTGGCCAGCTTGTATACAGGGATGGAGAGCCATTCGTTAATCTACGTTCCGGATGTTTCAGGGTCAGGGACCGTACATGAAGGAGCTCAAGAAGATTGAGCAGGACATCAAGGAAGTGCAGAAAAGGGTCAACGAAAAGATCGGTACGTAGCGTCATTTGCATACGTTTAAGCCGCTGATACTGCTCGTATTTCAGGCGTAAAGGAGTCGGACACTGGGCTCGCTCCACCAAACTTGTGGGACCTTCCCGCAGATAAACAGCGGATTCAGGAGGAACAACCTTACCAAGTACGTCTCCCGTAAACTTGAGGGCTTTTGAATTTATGTCTTGGCGGCAGGTGGCCAGGTGTACAAAGATCATTCAGGGCGGCGAAGGAGAGGATGCCAAGTACTTAATCAACGTGCGGCTGGTGGCCAAGTACGTCGTGGCTCTTGGAAAGAAGGTTGCGCCGACGGATATCGAAGAAGGCATGCGTGTTGGGTGAGTGGCCCCCTAAATTGGCCTGAAAGATGCCCATTAATCTCGGCTTCAGAGTCGACCGGAACAAATACCAAATCCACATCCCGCTGCCGCCGAAAATCGACCCGTCCGTCACCATGATGCAGGTCGAGGAGAAGCCAGACGTGACGTACTCGGACATTGGCGGCTGCAAGGAGCAAATCGACAAGCTCCGGGAAGTTGTCGAGCTTCCCCTTCTGGAGGTTTGGCTTGGGGATAGAAAGACTGACGTCCGACTGATCAGCATCCACTGCTCTACAGCCAGAAAGATTTGTTACGCTTGGTATCGACCCGCCCAAAGGTGTTCTGCTGTACGGGCCGCCTGGTACCGGCAAGACACTTTGCGCCAGGGCAGTTGCCAATCGGACAGACGCTACGTTTATTCGCGTGATCGGCTCGGAGCTTGTACAACGGTAAGGAGGTTTTGTACTGGTCTGACTGTCTCTGAATTACATGGTCCAGCTATGTCGGAGAGGGTGCCCGTCTTGTGCGCGAGCTTTTCGAGATGGCTCGCACTAAAAAGGCCTGCATCATCTTCTTTGATGAGGTCGACGCAATTGGAGGTAGTTTCCCCGTTTCCAATTTTGTACCGTCCCTACCTCCGTCCTCCCTCTCCCCCCTCACCCATTTGGTAATCACGCATTCGTAGGCGCACGTTTCGACGACGGTGCGGGCGGCGACAACGAGGTGCAGCGCACCATGCTGGAGCTCATTAACCAACTGGACGGCTTCGACCCGCGTGGGAACATCAAAGTGCTCATGGCCACGAATAGGCCCGACACGCTCGACCCGGCTTTGATGAGGCCCGGTCGGCTGGACAGGAAGGTCGAGTTTGGGCTTCCTGACCTCGAGGTATGACTGCAGTGTCTGGACGCGTCCGGGGTTCTCACAAACGCTGCGTCCAGGGCCGTGCGCACATTTTCAAGATTCACGCGCGCAGCATGAGCGTGGAGCGCGACATCCGCTACGAGCTGCTCGCACGGCTGTGCCCGAACGCTACAGGTTTGGAGGCGCCCCCCCCCCTACCGGCCCACCTTTTGGCGACATCGTCACTTTCTGATTAAAAAACAAACCTTTGTTCACCGCAGGCGCCGAGATCCGCAGTGTCTGCACTGAGGCGGGTATGTTTGCGATCCGTTCTCGGCGAAAGGTCGCGACGGAGAAGGACTTCTTGGAGGCCGTGAACAAGGTCATCAAGTCCTACGCCAAGGTTAGTCAATGCTCTTAAATTTTTGTCGTGCTCTGCCCAAAGCATCAAACTGACGGCGTTTCTCTGCGTGTTCTCTGCGTTACAGTTCTCGTCCACCCCACGTTACCTTCTGGCGGTTCGTACATGCGTGTTTTTTTTTTTTTTATTTGGGTAGCTCTGATTTATAATCTTGCGTTGCTTGCAGATGTGAAAGTCGTCGACCTTTTCCCCGTTTTTACTGCGGTTGGCGGCATGTGCTGTAGGCTTGGTGTTCCCAGGCCGTGGGGTCTTCAATAAAAAAAAGCCACACAAAACACACGACGGAAAGGTACGCGAAAAAAACTTATTCGTAGAAGAGAAGAAACCCAAAAAGATGTGAAGACGGAGACCGAGACAACCATGCCCAATGATTGTAGGAGAGACAATGGCTACAAGCTTGCCGAACACGGTTGAAACACTTCGCTGTATGGTGGCGTGCGGCGCACTTTAGTACAGGTGCCTGAAGGCGGATACCTCCGCCCACCATCCCTTCGTGTCGCGTCATCGTTTCTGCTATTTTATTTTGATGGGCAGGTCGTTCCAAGGTATGGGCAAGACCTGATGAAACAACCAGTCGCCCAACAACAGTGAGAGTGGAGGGCGGGAATGGGGAGGCACAAGGGGCGAGAGAAAGAGGGTCGTTTCGGCTTCACTTCGCCAGCGCAGAGGAAGACCCGCCTGCCTTTGCCGCAGCCTGTATGGAAGATATATGTAGCGAACATCAGCGGGCTGGCGCGTTGAGCATGTTGCAATTTCCCACCTCAGCGGCATTCTCTTGCTCGATCACCGCAACCACGGCGTCCACCTCGGAGGCATCAAGTGTCTGCAACGATGGATACAGTTAGCGATTCTGAAACAACGTTGTTCGGAGCCGTAGGAAGCAACTTCGCTTTAGTTTCGTCCTTCCCATTGCATTTCACGCTTCTAGACTGCATAATCAATCCCTCAAAGCAGCTGGTTACCTTCAGTCGGCGGCTCGGTCCCATGACGGCTATCTCAATGTTCTTCGCGCCGGTTTGAACAATCTACAGTCGCAGAACAGAGAGATATACAGTTAATCATCCATATCGTTTTGGGACTAAGCCCAAGCAATCACCTCCAGAAGGGCCCGCACGGCCAACTTGATGGAGTCGTCATCCGACATGCTTTCCTTGTAGTTCTTTTCGAGGAACTCTCGGACGGTCTTAGAGCTCCGGCCGATTGCATTGGCCTACAATTGAAGGGATAATGGGAGAATTCGGGGAGTATTGCATAAGGAATTCATTTTCCCCCCCGAGTTCTTGCCTTCCACGCCGAGTAGATTCCGGATGGGTCGGTCTGGTACAGCTTGGGGACATTATCAGAGTCGAAACCAATGACCAGGGTAGATATTCCGAACGGACGGACACCACCGCTCTGCGTGTATTTCTGGGAGTGGAGGATTAGAAGAGTTTAAAGGAGTATGGGAAATGGGACGATTAGGCTGAATTTCAGGGGAAAGGGCTTTGCAAATAAAAACCTGCTGCACTCCGGCAATGTAGCGAGTGATATACTCGACTGACACTGGGTCCTCGACCGTAAGCCGGTGGCTCTGGCACTCGATTCTGGCCTTGTTAATTAGCACCCGTGCGTCTGCAGTGAGGCCTGATGCAAACTAAACATCAGCTGACTGCGGAGAAGTCCGGAAAGCGAATAGGCAAACGCGTTGACGAGATAAAGGAGAAATGCGGGACTTAGGAGGTCGTTGGCGCACCTGCGAAGGCCATGCAGACATGGTCGTCCAGTTGTGCGATCTTGCGGACCGTGCGAGGGTCCTGCAACTTCAAGACCGACTTTTTCTCGACGCCCAATACCACGCAGTCAGCGCCACGGATTCCTACCTGCATGGCGGCGGGATGACGAATGATACGGGTTGGTTGCTGTGTGGAATGCATGGGTTGAACTGCTTACAGCGCAGGTGCCTTTGCGGACTGCTTCGACGGCCTATTTTGTTTGGAATTGGTCACGCGAATATCGCATCGAAAGAGATTGATTTAGGACATTTGGCGCAGTGTACTGACGGTTACAGTTGGGACTTAGAAGCGATGGGAGCTGGAATAAGAGTAAATGGTAAGGGAATGGGGTTGGCGGCGGTGGCTTATCCATGGCCACTAGGGGTAGGCGGCCAACGAGGCACTCACGTATTCGACTTGAAACAGGTGACCATCCGGAGAGAATACGGTGAGGGCGCTGTGAGGGAGCAAACGCGTGGACAAGGAGTACGTCAAGGACGTGGTGTGTGAAAAGGCAAGCTGCCAGGGGCTCATGACGGCAACTGTACCGGTCGTAGGACATGGCCGGTGGGGAGTGTGCAGTAGTAAGCGGATGTGTGCGGCTAAGGACTGAGCGCGTTGGCGAAGTTGATGAAAGAGCGGCGGTGGTGAACGGCCGGAAGGGGG